>JASAND010021440.1:0-34377 GCA_030248195.1 Trissonchulus latispiculum | reverse complement strand
ACAATAATTTCTGAAATATTCTAAAATTGCTTGCCTATTTCTAGAAATCAGCAATTTAAGAAATTACCGACGTACGCAAATAATAAATATATTTGTAATAAGCCTACATATAAGATTTGATAATTATAATTAATGAATTATAAATATCAATATCTTAAGAGTCGACCCCTATAATATGTGTAAAGTGTCTGGAGATATTTTCAGAAAAACGGGGTCATTTTTTGTGACCCATTCGACCCGAACGCAAGTTTGACCCAGACCCAAGGCGACCAATAAAATTTCAAAATTTGGAGACCCAGAACAAAATGCATCAAGAATTTTTGAGACCCAGGTCCAAATGACCCACTAGAATAATGAGACCTAGCCTGACTTTGCTTTAACGTGATTGTATCCTTTTGTTTAGTGTTTTTGAAAAACCATAAAAACTTCATTTTTGAAGTTGAAATCAGGCTATGCTTATACTGTTTTGAAGCTTCGTATGGTCTACTCATTTTGTGAAACTGGGACAACAGTTTATTTTTCAAAATACCAGTTGATCGGCGGTTAACAATTAACAATTAACAGTAACAATTTTAACTTACTGCTTGGAGCTAGCAATGTCTTGAAGCACTTCAGTACATAATTGATGGGGATTAGTCTATTAACTGGACTTCGATCTCGGTAGCCCTGGTCCATCGGGGTGTCGGGGGGTCGGTGTAGTCGCTGTTTATCGTTTCGTTAACGTTTCGTTCATTGAATCGTTGTCGTGAGTGAAATGTGAATTAAGGAATGGTGGTTAATTAAAAGTAACGAAAAGTAACAAATAATTCTAATTATAGAATGTGACTGATTATAGTTTCTTAGTGTAGTGACGGGTTATTTCACGCAAACTTGCGAATTTTTGTGAAAATAAATTTACACGGTAATAGGAAATACAATTCGATGGGTTCTAGAGGTGTCTCAATAGTAGACATGTCAATGCTCCGTCCTATAGAGCACTCCTAGCTCCTAAAACGCCGAAGAGTCCTAGAAATTGGTCTTCTAATTGACTATTAAATTAATAAATTTTCAAAAGAACCTTTTCGATAATTTATAATTAGAGTTTTAATGGTATTTGCAAATATTAAAAAGTAAAATAGCTAATTTAATTTATTAATAGTATTTGTACACTGGAATTCTTATATGTTTTCTTGTGACATATTTGTTATTAAATTTAATCACACTTCCTGAGGCGACTGGCGGCGAAACGATTTTCGTATACCTTATTTTATGTTTTTCAAAAATTGATCCCAAAAAGCTTTGTTCAACACTTCTCCACTGATGAGCCGCAAGTGTTTGAACCAAGTCTGGTAGAGGTCGCATGCACTACTAACATAGGATTTTGATATGTTTTTCACGGAAACTAAGGATGGAAAATTAATTAATTTTGAGAGTATATCTTTATATTTATTTAACTTCAGTTTGATTTCTATAATGCCTCCAATTCATCCCAAAAAAGAATCACGGAAAAGGAAAAACAAAGGTACGTAAATACCTTTATCCTATTATACGGTTCATTTTAACTCGCATGTAGGGTTAAACAAGATAAAAGTTTTAAACTCTACTCTTTTAACTCGCGCGAGAGAAGACCCACAGAGGATGAAGTGGAGCGAGAACGAATGGGAGACAAAGACCCGACTTCCTTTAGCAGAAGAATTCCTTCAGACTGAAAGTTACGCGCTCGTTTTTTGAGAGAGAGTGACGTTTAGCTAAGTCCGGCCTTGAACCGTACTCAATAGTACAATTTTACTTTGAACGTTCATAAAGTTAACCTCACCTTTTAAATAATTTTGAATTAGAAACATCAGATGACTGAGATAATTCCACAGTCTTGGTAAAGTAAAGAAAGTATAACCATGTTAGATTTTATACTCTTGATTTTATCAAGTACGTTGGCTAAATAGCAATATCAAAATCTGGTTTAGTCCAGTTTTTGCATTGAATCAGACTTCCTACATTTTAAATGTTCTAAATAGTCATTCTAAAAACTTGTTGTGTTGTTAGCATTAGATGTAAGTCCTACTTTATACATATCAAGCAAGTTTTCTTCCACTGCTTTGTCCAGCATTTCTTTCTTGATGGTGCCAGTTATTTGACCGCCCAGAAGATTTCTAAAACTTTCGATCACAAATCCCAACAAGTCTTTATGTCGAAGTTGTTGGCATTCGACTGAGTTAAACGATACAAATCCGGTTACCATGTTGCAATTGAGTTCGCACAAATTGTACGCCACGGTGTGATCAATTAACTGTGCCATTCTAGCCGCGAAAACATAGATGTCAAATTTCGTCGCATTCTCACGACCATAGAGCAAAACTTTTTTTTGCATGGAAAACGTGGATGCTGCACCGGATTTTACCATCTCTCGGAGAGGCGTACACGTGGAACGCTCTTAGATCACCGTCTTTTGTGATTAACAAATTAAAGCTGTGGGAGTACGTTGAACTGGTAAAAGGCAACAGTCCGGAATACCGGCCCTGAAATTAAAACACCTAATAGCTTTTTGAAAACGACAAAAGGCAATGAAAGTTACATACTCAATGTAATATGAAGTCAATGTAAGTCAAGAACTAAGTACGAAGACGGGCTTAGTACAGATGAGCAAGGGCCGGGTTTTTTCAGCCCGGCCCGCTCACTAATTTTGCTCAGCCCGGCCCGACTTGGCGCGATGACAAAATTTTTCGGCCCTGCCCGCCCGCAAGCTGACAAAATTCGGCCCGTCCCGGCCCGCCAAAAGAAAAATTATAAAATTTTACTAACAATATTATTTCAAAAGCTTCAATGCAGGATGGAGAGGCTAAATTATGCTGCGAAATGTTGAATTTTGCAAATAACCAGAATTAGTAAATGTGGTCGTTGTAACACAACATAACAGTCAACAACTTTTCATACCTCGATCTTTAAGGGTAACCCAGAAAACACTTCGTCTGGACCTAGGGCTTCTAAGTCCTGCCCGTCTCCTTCATCCCCGATGTGTCCTGACATAAGAGCTATGTCAGCTCTTACATTCCATATGTAAACTTCCTTTATGTGGAAGGAAAGTCGTCTCCCAATCCTCTCACTCACAGTTCCCTCGCCGTGAGCCTTTATCACATATCGTTTAAAGTGGGATATTAGCCTATCCTCGGATTGGACTTGCGGACTGGCATATCGTAGCAGATCTAGTAAGAGACGGAATGTGCCATTATCGGCGCCTAGGATGGCTGCTGAATCGATTTTGTCTCCAACTAAAACCAGAAACAGAACGCACTGAAAACACAGAAAATGTAAATACTGTACGGTGGCGTTGCTACCGATCCCTGCTCTGACGTGTCTGTTGATTATATAGTTAAAGTAGTATCTTAATATTACATCTCTCAAAAGAAGTAACAGTTTTTGCATTCGATTGGAGAGCAGTCTTTGGAAAGGAAAATTTGTACCAGTGAACGAACAGCAACTGCATTTCATCCTCACCTAAATGTTTATATCTAAATTAGATTAAAACAATAATTTCTGAAATATTCTAAAATTGCTTGCCTATTTCTAGAAATCAGCAATTTAAGAAATTACCGACGTACGCAAATAATAAATATATTTGTAATAAGCCTACATATAAGATTTGTAATTATAATTAATGAATTATAAATATCAATATCTTAAGAGTCGACCCCTATAATATGTGTAAAGTGTCTGGAGACATTGTGAAAAACGGGGTCATTTTTTGTGACCCATTCGACCCAAACGCAAGTTTGACCCAGACCCAAGGCGACCAATAAAATTTCAAAATTTGGAGACCCAGAACAAAATGCATCAAGAATTTTTGAGACCCAGGTCCAAATGACCCACTAGAATAATGAGACCTAGCCTGACTTTGCTTTAACGTGATTGTATCCTTTTGTTTAGTGTTTTTGAAAAACCATAAAAACTTCATTTTTGAAGTTGAAATCAGGCTATGCTTATACTGTTTTGAAGCTTCGTATGGTCTACTCATTTTGTGAAACTGGGACAACAGTTTATTTTTCAAAATACCAGTTGATCGGCGGTTAACAATTAACAATTAACAGTAACAATTTTAACTTACTGCTTGGAGCTAGCAATGTCTTGAAGCACTTCAGTACATAATTGATGGGGATTAGTCTATTAACTGGACTTCGATCTCGGTAGCCCTGGTCCATCGGGGTGTCGGGGGGTCGGTGTAGTCGCTGTTTATCGTTTCGTTAACGTTTCGTTCATTGAATCGTTGTCGTGAGTGAAATGTGAATTAAGGAATGGTGGTTAATTAAAAGTAACGAAAAGTAACAAATAATTCTAATTATAGAATGTGACTGATTATAGTTTCTTAGTGTAGTGACGGGTTATTTCACGCAAACTTGCGAATTTTTGTGAAAATAAATTTACACGGTAATAGGAAATACAATTCGATGGGTTCTAGAGGTGTCTCAATAGTAGACATGTCAATGCTCCGTCCTATAGAGCACTCCTAGCTCCTAAAACGCCGAAGAGTCCTAGAAATTGGTCTTCTAATTGACTATTAAATTAATAAATTTTCAAAAGAACCTTTTCGATAATTTATAATTAGAGTTTTAATGGTATTTGCAAATATTAAAAAGTAAAATAGCTAATTTAATTTATTAATAGTATTTGTACACTGGAATTCTTATATGTTTTCTTGTGACATATTTGTTATTAAATTTAATCACACTTCCTGAGGCGACTGGCGGCGAAACGATTTTCGTATACCTTATTTTATGTTTTTCAAAAATTGATCCCAAAAAGCTTTGTTCAACACTTCTCCACTGATGAGCCGCAAGTGTTTGAACCAAGTCTGGTAGAGGTCGCATGCACTACTAACATAGGATTTTGATATGTTTTTCACGGAAACTAAGGATGGAAAATTAATTAATTTTGAGAGTATATCTTTTTATTTATTTAACTTCAGTTTGATTTCTATAATGCCTCCAATTCATCCCAAAAAAGAATCACGGAAAAGGAAAAACAAAGGTACGTAAATACCTTTATCCTATTATACGGTTCATTTTAACTCGCATGTAGGGTTAAACAAGATAAAAGTTTTAAACTCTACTCTTTTAACTCGCGCGAGAGAAGACCCACAGAGGATGAAGTGGAGCGAGAACGAATGGGAGACAAAGACCCGACTTCCTTTAGCAGAAGAATTCCTTCAGACTGAAAGTTACGCGCTCGTTTTTTGAGAGAGAGTGACGTTTAGCTAAGTCCGGCCTTGAACCGTACTCAATAGTACAATTTTACTTTGAACGTTCATAAAGTTAACCTCACCTTTTAAATAATTTTGAATTAGAAACATCAGATGACTGAGATAATTCCACAGTCTTGGTAAAGTAAAGAAAGTATAACCATGTTAGATTTTATACTCTTGATTTTATCAAGTACGTTGGCTAAATAGCAATATCAAAATCTGGTTTAGTCCAGTTTTTGCATTGAATCAGACTTCCTACATTTTAAATGTTCTAAATAGTCATTCTAAAAACTTGTTGTGTTGTTAGCATTAGATGTAAGTCCTACTTTATACATATCAAGCAAGTTTTCTTCCACTGCTTTGTCCAGCATTTCTTTCTTGATGGTGCCAGTTATTTGACCGCCCAGAAGATTTCTAAAACTTTCGATCACAAATCCCAACAAGTCTTTATGTCGAAGTTGTTGGCATTCGACTGAGTTAAACGATACAAATCCGGTTACCATGTTGCAATTGAGTTCGCACAAATTGTACGCCACGGTGTGATCAATTAACTGTGCCATTCTAGCCGCGAAAACATAGATGTCAAATTTCGTCGCATTCTCACGACCATAGAGCAAAACTTTTTTTTTGCATGGAAAACGTGGATGCTGCACCGGATTTTACCATCTCTCGGAGAGGCGTACACGTGGAACGCTCTTAGATCACCGTCTTTTGTGATTAACAAATTAAAGCTGTGGGAGTACGTTGAACTGGTAAAAGGCAACAGTCCGGAATACCGGCCCTGAAATTAAAACACCTAATAGCTTTTTGAAAACGACAAAAGGCAATGAAAGTTACATACTCAATGTAATATGAAGTCAATGTAAGTCAAGAACTAAGTACGAAGACGGGCTTAGTACAGATGAGCAAGGGCCGGGTTTTTTCAGCCCGGCCCGCTCACTAATTTTGCTCAGCCCGGCCCGACTTGGCGCGATGACAAAATTTTTCGGCCCTGCCCGCCCGCAAGCTGACAAAATTCGGCCCGTCCCGGCCCGCCAAAAGAAAAATTATAAAATTTTACTAACAATATTATTTCAAAAGCTTCAATGCAGGATGGAGAGGCTAAATTATGCTGCGAAATGTTGAATTTTGCAAATAACCAGAATTAGTAAATGTGGTCGTTGTAACACAACATAACAGTCAACAACTTTTCATACCTCGATCTTTAAGGGTAACCCAGAAAACACTTCGTCTGGACCTAGGGCTTCTAAGTCCTGCCCGTCTCCTTCATCCCCGATGTGTCCTGACATAAGAGCTATGTCAGCTCTTACATTCCATATGTAAACTTCCTTTATGTGGAAGGAAAGTCGTCTCCCAATCCTCTCACTCACAGTTCCCTCGCCGTGAGCCTTTATCACATATCGTTTAAAGTGGGATATTAGCCTATCCTCGGATTGGACTTGCGGACTGGCATATCGTAGCAGATCTAGTAAGAGACGGAATGTGCCATTATCGGCGCCTAGGATGGCTGCTGAATCGATTTTGTCTCCAACTAAAACCAGAAACAGAACGCACTGAAAACACAGAAAATGTAAATACTGTACGGTGGCGTTGCTACCGATCCCTGCTCTGACGTGTCTGTTGATTATATAGTTAAAGTAGTATCTTAATATTACATCTCTCAAAAGAAGTAACAGTTTTTGCATTCGATTGGAGAGCAGTCTTTGGAAAGGAAAATTTGTACCAGTGAACGAACAGCAACTGCATTTCATCCTCACCTAAATGTTTATATCTAAATTAGATTAAAACAATAATTTCTGAAATATTCTAAAATTGCTTGCCTATTTCTAGAAATCAGCAATTTAAGAAATTACCGACGTACGCAAATAATAAATATATTTGTAATAAGCCTACATATAAGATTTGTAATTATAATTAATGAATTATAAATATCAATATCTTAAGAGTCGACCCCTATAATATGTGTAAAGTGTCTGGAGACATTGTGAAAAACGGGGTCATTTTTTGTGACCCATTCGACCCAAACGCAAGTTTGACCCAGACCCAAGGCGACCAATAAAATTTCAAAATTTGGAGACCCAGAACAAAATGCATCAAGAATTTTTGAGACCCAGGTCCAAATGACCCACTAGAATAATGAGACCTAGCCTGACTTTGCTTTAACGTGATTGTATCCTTTTGTTTAGTGTTTTTGAAAAACCATAAAAACTTCATTTTTGAAGTTGAAATCAGGCTATGCTTATACTGTTTTGAAGCTTCGTATGGTCTACTCATTTTGTGAAACTGGGACAACAGTTTATTTTTCAAAATACCAGTTGATCGGCGGTTAACAATTAACAATTAACAGTAACAATTTTAACTTACTGCTTGGAGCTAGCAATGTCTTGAAGCACTTCAGTACATAATTGATGGGGATTAGTCTATTAACTGGACTTCGATCTCGGTAGCCCTGGTCCATCGGGGTGTCGGGGGGTCGGTGTAGTCGCTGTTTATCGTTTCGTTAACGTTTCGTTCATTGAATCGTTGTCGTGAGTGAAATGTGAATTAAGGAATGGTGGTTAATTAAAAGTAACGAAAAGTAACAAATAATTCTAATTATAGAATGTGACTGATTATAGTTTCTTAGTGTAGTGACGGGTTATTTCACGCAAACTTGCGAATTTTTGTGAAAATAAATTTACACGGTAATAGGAAATACAATTCGATGGGTTCTAGAGGTGTCTCAATAGTAGACATGTCAATGCTCCGTCCTATAGAGCACTCCTAGCTCCTAAAACGCCGAAGAGTCCTAGAAATTGGTCTTCTAATTGACTATTAAATTAATAAATTTTCAAAAGAACCTTTTCGATAATTTATAATTAGAGTTTTAATGGTATTTGCAAATATTAAAAAGTAAAATAGCTAATTTAATTTATTAATAGTATTTGTACACTGGAATTCTTATATGTTTTCTTGTGACATATTTGTTATTAAATTTAATCACACTTCCTGAGGCGACTGGCGGCGAAACGATTTTCGTATACCTTATTTTATGTTTTTCAAAAATTGATCCCAAAAAGCTTTGTTCAACACTTCTCCACTGATGAGCCGCAAGTGTTTGAACCAAGTCTGGTAGAGGTCGCATGCACTACTAACATAGGATTTTGATATGTTTTTCACGGAAACTAAGGATGGAAAATTAATTAATTTTGAGAGTATATCTTTATATTTATTTAACTTCAGTTTGATTTCTATAATGCCTCCAATTCATCCCAAAAAAAGAATCACGGAAAAGGAAAAACAAAGGTACGTAAATACCTTTATCCTATTATACGGTTCATTTTAACTCGCATGTAGGGTTAAACAAGATAAAAGTTTTAAACTCTACTCTTTTAACTCGCGCGAGAGAAGACCCACAGAGGATGAAGTGGAGCGAGAACGAATGGGAGACAAAGACCCGACTTCCTTTAGCAGAAGAATTCCTTCAGACTGAAAGTTACGCGCTCGTTTTTTGAGAGAGAGTGACGTTTAGCTAAGTCCGGCCTTGAACCGTACTCAATAGTACAATTTTACTTTGAACGTTCATAAAGTTAACCTCACCTTTTAAATAATTTTGAATTAGAAACATCAGATGACTGAGATAATTCCACAGTCTTGGTAAAGTAAAGAAAGTATAACCATGTTAGATTTTATACTCTTGATTTTATCAAGTACGTTGGCTAAATAGCAATATCAAAATCTGGTTTAGTCCAGTTTTTGCATTGAATCAGACTTCCTACATTTTAAATGTTCTAAATAGTCATTCTAAAAACTTGTTGTGTTGTTAGCATTAGACTAAGGCTTTAAGAGTTATTTTAATCCTTTGATGTAGCCTTTGGTTTGCTTTCTTATTGCGTTTTTGGTTGCGGACGCTTAAAGTGCAGCGACGCAAATCAGGAACAATGGCGAGCTGCAACAACTTATTGTCTAGGACTGGACAATATACATTAGATCTCAGACCGAACACCGTTAGGAAAGCTCGAGACTATAAAGCATTTACAGTTTTGCTGTTTTTTAGTGTTTTCAGTTTGTTTTTAGTTCGTAACAGCATAGATTCCACAGTAATTCTTTGCGATGACAATGGGACGTTGTGCCTATTGCTCGTCTTAATAAAAACACATTAAATACGTTTTGTGTGATGACAGGGTAATATTTCACTTCAAGATTAAAAGCAATGGACATGGTGTAGTGAGCCATTGTAATTTCTGCCGACTCTGTTTCTGCATAAAGGAAGCCTGCAGATGGAATTTAAAAGCAAGAGTACATAATGATAAGAGCATGCCACTAGGCAAGCTCTCTGTATGCAGAGCAAAAACAATGCTATGTTTGCTAACGGCCCATCCCCCCGCAAAACAGGGTCGAATCGGAGGTACGCTCACTCGCTCTATGTTTATGTGCTTAAGCTCGAAAACACAAGCAGTATGTTAGCGAATTTTGTGCCTGTTTCGAGCTTTACAACACCAACATAGCGTGCGAATTTCTTTGAAGTGATGGGTCTAATTTGCGGGGTCGTTAGCCAACAGAGCCTAGTTTTTGCTCTGATAACATAGAGTGTGCCTAGTGGCGCCCTTTTATATTATGTACTCTTGCTAAAAGCCAACATTGGCAGATTTCCGGCCACATAGGAGAAGTGAAGGTTACGATGTGGAGGCACTAGGTGCCGACGAAATATTTTCGGGCCTGCCTCTGAAAGTAGAGGTGTGCAGTGCAAAGCTACCACGACCGTCATTTATCTCTTGCACCATTTTTTATAAATAAGTAGAAGTTTTCAAGTAAGATACAAATTGGTAATCATTAAATGGGGGTTCTGCAGATCGACCCGGCCCTGCTGGGTACCTAGGCCTACTCGTCACTCGGGCCCCTTATGTAAAGAGGAGCTCATACCTGCGCAGGCCCAAGTGTAAGTGTTGATCCTAAGTCTGTATTCGTAGCCTGTCTTCGTACTTAGTTCTTGCATTGACTTCATAAACATAATTTGAGTATGTAACTTATATTGTTTTTGTCGTTTTGAAAGAGCTATAGGGTGTTTTGATTTCAGGGACGGTAGTCAGGAATGCTCTCCTTCATCAGCAGTTCTGCTCACAGCCACAATTTCAATTTGTTAGTAACCAAAAAGGTGACCTGAAAGCTTTCCATGTCTACGCCTCACATAGGGATGGTGCAATCCATTGCTGTATAACCCCTATGAACATTTTTCATCCTAAAAAAGTTTTGCTATGCGGTCGTGAAAATTCGACCAAATTTGACATCTACATTTTCGCGGCTAGAATGTCATAATTGATGGATCATACTGTGGCATATAATCTGTGCGAAATGAACTGTAACACCGTCACCGGATTTGTGTCCTTCAACACCATCGAGTGCCAACAACTCAGAAACAAAGAATTTTGGCATTTGTAATTGAAAATTTTAGAAATGTCCTCGGAGGTCAAATCACCGGAACTATGACGAAAGAAATGCTAGGCAAAGCGGTACAACAGAACTTACTTGATGCGTATAAAACTGGGCTTACACAGCATACCCAACCATTCCGCAATAATATACCATCTATAATAGATGCTATCAGGAGCAAGCTTTCATGACATGATTTGCCACCTGAAAAGTGCCTCCATTCAATTTGGTTCCAACATTAAGTGGAAGTCTTCCAGTTCTTTGAATGTAGCAATGGAAGGATCTCTTTTGCCGTGGCCAAATCTTCGATCCCTGAGTTTGAGTCCCGCCCCTGGCTACACTGCCATTCTGAAAATCCCTGCGGAACCGGGTTCCTCCTTTTCCAGACTGTTACACAGTATCACTTCTCTCGCACTGGAAAGTGTAGTCCTGAAGTGTTCTGACCTATGCTGTCCAGCTTTGACTGAACTTTATCTTTGCGGGGTTCAGTTTGCGGGGGTTCCCGGGATTCGAAACGGGGATCTGCGATCTCTTACGATTAGAGCTGTTAATTCGGAATCCCGGTGGATGCTTTTGAATAGGATATCGTATGCTAGCCTATCCTATCTCAGTTCATCCATTATTCTATCGGACGCAGAGCTGTTTGGTAACTATTTGCTAGAAATGCCCAATCTAACCATAGTGGATCTTTGCTTTGGTACCGGGACAGATTTAAGAAATGTCGACGAAAGTGTGGCAAATTTGGGAAAAGCGTTGGGAAGACTTCCTAGACTTGAAAGACTGAAAGTGAAACCGCTATTCCCTCGTGACTGTACTTTCTTAATGACAACGTTGCTGAGATCTGTGGCGACGCAGAGACAGAATGAATTGGAATCTTTTCAGGGATTGGCCCCTCTCAGATACACTTTCTCGGCAGAACCAGTCCGACAATCCAATGTATTCTTGAAATTGACTTCTGAAACGGAAAGTGCGAGCAGAATGAGAGCGGTCGGACCCGTCTTCGAATTGCTGAAGAAGCATCGCTTTTTTGAGCATCACTTTATCAGCCGTCGTATCCGTCCTACTCTGGACTATTGCATTATGGTTGAAGAAGTACTTGATTTTGTTACTGTAGAATGAAATTGGTGAATTATATACTGTTAACGTCATGTATTTTATTTTATATAATTAAGCGGTTAGTCAACTTTAGCTCGTGTTGTTGTTTTGCTGTTTTTTAGAAATGTGTTGGCAAAATTTGGGCACGGAATGCGGATATGTTTTCAGATCCGGATATCCTCTTTTTTCTTTGGCAGATTATTCGGTTAATCGCCCAGTTAAAATGATGTTCGAAATTTAATGTTTCCATGGTTAAAATTGCTCTTTGTTGCTCAAGGCTTATATACTGAAACCTAGATTTAAAAGACAATTTTCATAGGGGTCGCGGTAGCGACCCCTATAATATGAGTCAAAACGCCCCAATGACAGCCTTCAGAGGCGCTGCGCAGAGGCTGCGCAGATCCTGCGCAAATTTTGTGCGCAAAAGAAAGTCCGTGTCGAGTTTAGTATAATTGGAAAATTTCATCCCCCTAACACTTACCGTTAAAAAGTTGCATCCGCCGGCAATTATGCCGGCGATGTTTTTTTCCGGTGTCTCCGTTTTACCCTCGTATGTCACAGCATAGTATGCCGTATATATCGTAGGATGAAATGCAGTTGCTGTTCGTTCACTGGTACAAATTTTCCTTTCCAAAGACTGCTCTCCAATCGAATGCAAAAAAAAACTTCTTTTGAGAGATGTAATACTAAGATACTACTTTAACTATACAATCAACAGACACATCAGAGCAGGGATCGGTAGCAACGCCACCGTACAGTATTTACATTTTCTGTGTTTTCAGTGCTTTCTGTTTCTGGTTGTAGTTGGAGACAAAATCGATTCAGCAGCCATCCTAGGCGCCGATAATGGCACATTCCGTCTCTTAGTAGATCTCATACGATATGCCAGTCCGCAAGTCCAATCCGAGGATAGGCTAATATCCCATTTTAAAAGATACGTGATCAAGGCTCACGGAGAGGGCACTGTAAGCGAGAGGATTGGAAGACGGCTGGCCTACCACATAAAGGAACTTTATATATGGAATATAAGAGATGATATAGCTCTTATGTCAGGACACATCGGAGATGAAGGAGACGGGCAGGACTTAGAAGCCCTAGGTCCAGACGAAGTGTTTTCTGGGTTACCCTTAAAGATCGAGGTATGCAAAGTTACCACAACTGTTATTTATTTTTTTACACCATTGCAATGCAACGATCACAAACAGACTTTGGAAATCACGCTCGGTAGAGTGATTTGATTTTTACATTTTCGGAACTTTGGTGTTTGCTGAAGGTGTCCAAACGTGTAATTTTGAGTTTTGATGAGTCCTCAAATTAGTTGAATTTTGATGTTTGATTTAATTCTGCCTTTTGGCTTTGGAGTCAATGCAAAAACTGATTTTACGAAAAATTACTTTTTAATTATGAAGGTTATCCATTGAAGCAAAGTCCGTCAGAGGACAAGGTCACCTGGCACTTTCCACAATAACCATGTGCTTGCAAACAAGTCAAGTTAGCCGTTTAACAAACTAAAGGCCGGTTCACACTGACGCCTTAAAACTGAGTTTTAAGGTTTTAAGGTTTTCAGTTTTAAGCGACGGTGTTCATACTGAGTTTTAAGTTTTTAGTTTTAAGTTTTAAGAGCTCTTTAAAACTTAAAACTGGACTTGAAAATTGTTCAAGTCTTAAAACTAGTTTTAAGGATTTTAGTGCACAACATACCGTTTTGATTGACAGCTAGAGCAATCCTACCCTGTTAAAACTTAAAACTGACAACCCAGTGTGAATCAATCCTTGCTGAAACTAAATTTCTTAAAACTAAAAACGTTAAAACTTAAAACCTTAAAACTTAAAACTTCGGCAGTGTGAACCAGGCTTAAATCTACAGGAATTCTGAACCAGGATTCTGGAGAAATATATAATAAACAAATAAAAACTTTTCAGTACGTCAGAAATTCGTAATCATTAAATAGTGGAGTTCCGCAGATCGACCCGACCCGGCTGGGTACATAGGTCCGACCTAAGGGCGACGGGCCTACTCGTCTTTCGGGCCCCTTATGTAAAGAGGAGCTCATACTTCCGTAGGCCCATGTGCAAGTGTTGATTCTAAGCCTTAGAGATGATCATATCGGGCCGGGCCGACTTCCATTGGTTAGCAGGACGGGCCGGGCCGGGCCGAAACATTTTTTAACTGCGGGCCGGATCGACCCTGCCTAGAAAATGTTGTAAAATCACTAAAATTAGCCACACATTTACTGATTCTTGTTATTTGCAAAATTTAACATTTCGCAGCATAATTTAGCGTCTCCATCTTGCATTGAAGCTTTTGAAATAATATTGTTAGTAAAATTTTATAATTTTTCTTTTCGCGGGCAGGACAGGGCCCGAAACTTTTGTCATCGGGCCAAGTCGGGCCGAGCTGAGCAAGATTAGAGAGCGGGCCGGGCCGAAAAAATCCGGCCCGTGCTCATCTGTACTAAGCCTGTCTTCGTACTTAGTTCTTGACTTACATTGACGTCATACACATAATTTGAGTTTATAACTTTCAATGCCTTTTGTCGTTTTGAAAAAGCTATTGGGTGTTTTAATTTCATTTGCTCCCTTTCACCAGCTCAGCCTACAGCCACAGCTTCAATTTGCAGTCACGAAAGAAGGTGACTTGAAAGCTTTCCACGTCTACGCCTCACCACGTGATGGTGCAATTCGTTGCTGTGTAACCCCTATGAACATTTTTCATTCCAAGAAAGTTTTGCTGTACGGTCTTGAAAATTCGACACAAATTTGACGTATACTTATTCGCAGTCAGAATGCCGCAAATGATTGATCACACTGTTGCTTACAATCTGTGTGAAATGAATTTCAACATCCTCACCGGTGGTAACACACTCATGTTGGTTCTACAATCGGAAGTGTATGCCTATCTCCTCCGCGTGCCTAACTAATGAAAACACAAACACAAGGAAGGTCATATTAAAGCTTTTCAAGTGTATGCGTCACCACGTGACGGCCAAAGTCGCTGTTGTGTAACGCCCCACCATTTTTCGTTCAGCAAAAGTTCTATTGTACGGTTTGGACCAATTCAGCAAGTTTGACATGCTGCAAATGATAGATCGCTTGCAATCTGTGAAAAGAATTACAACTTGCATGCTGAAGCTCGAAAACACAACTACTCAGTTGGTTCAATGTGCGTCTGTTGCGAGCTTTAACACGCAAAGACAGCGTTCTAATTTCTTTGAAGTGAGCATACACATTTGTGGGGGGTCAGCCGTTAGCGATCATAGCATGTACTTAACTTAGCAAGGTAAACTTAACCTGAACTCAGTTTTCAAAGGTGAGCTATCCTGCTGGTGATGATATTGGACTCAGCACTGTTTTTGCGCAGTCCTATTACCAGTCATATAGATATCTTTTCAGAAGCCTAATTACTAATGACAACTAAACGCCAGATAGCCTAACAGGAAGACTGATTCTATTTACAAAAAGAACGGTAATCACCAGCTTTCAGCTATATATAGCACAGAATGAACTACTATTCAACAATAATCAGTTATCATGCGATGTTTGTTCTTAATCACACTATACTCTTTCGTCACAAGGACACACTCCCAAGGCAAAAGTTCTATGTTTCAGAAAACAAAGGAACAAGATAACAACAGGAAGAAGAGTCTAGGCGCAAGTCACTTACGCTAGACAGTAGATATCACGAGAAATCGTCCTAATCCGTGGCACATCAGACATGAATGTTTTTGTTGACGGAATGAGCAGTGTGAGGTTGATCCAGAGGTTGCCACGGCTTAGCCGTCTGCTTGACAGATAGCAGCTGAAGTCGAGGAAAAGTGTAGCACCACCGTCGCCAGAAAAGGAGATAGCCTTTGGGATTAACGTGGTAGAGGTCGCGATAATGATACTCTGGGTTTGGCCGATAAGAACCATTCGCCATGGTAATCACAAAGGGATTGTCGTTTGGAACAGACCAGTCAAAGAAAGTAATATTGTCAAAGTCATTGACTTTAGAAGAAAGCCACTGGCTGAATTGAGGGACCTTGGCGGCACGACGTTTGGAGTTCCAAATGGGACCATTGATCAGGATCTGAGTATTAGATCCATTATTCAGGATAGGGCGAAGAACTTTCTGTAGACGACCCCAGTCAACTTCCCAGTCACTTTCGTTCCAGGTAGAACGGGTCATATTAGATCCAGCCAGGATTATCAAGTAGGGAGAGGACTTCAGATTAGCGGATTTCAATTTACGAGCAAGATGAGCAAAGGTGGCACCAGATTCACGAATGACGGTACTGTACGAAACCGATCGGAGGTGGCGAGATAGGCTATCTGACACTATGATGGACGCCACCTTATACCGATTTCCAAAGAGTGCAGGATCATCCAAGATTTGGGATGCCGTGGGGGTGTCCGATACATCTCCGAAACCCCAACATCCGTATAGCTTGGTGATGATTTCGCCGTAAACGTTGAATCCGGGCCAGGTATCGGGATCGTTGATGGTAGGAAAATTCTTCGAGACTCCGCAACTGAAAATGTATTCTGAGCGGGAACACATGACAAACTGGATACGCATTTCAGGGTTCTTGGAGCGCAATTCTTCGAATGCCTCCAGAACTTTGCTTCGATCTGCTTGAAGGGCAAGGGTAGCGACTGCATAGTAGATACGATCAAACTGGAGCATGATATTGGGATCGGCCACCCGTCGAAAGTTAGTCTGTTCGATCCAACCGGAGATGCCGACAGCATTGTTCAGCAATCCAGGGTGGTTAACCAGTTCATAGGCCAAGTCCGGTAGGTCATGACGGAGTAGGGCGAGATACCAAGCTCCCATTTCGATGGAAGTCACCAATTGGGTTCCAACGTAAAACGAATGGCCAGAGTACAGTCTAGCAAGTGGAGATTCAGCAGAGAGTTTCACACTGTCTGCTGCCATAGTACCAAAGTTTCCTGAAACAAAAGAACAAAGTGTTGGTAGCGACGCGGTTTGCAATTCAGCACTCAGTTGGTGTTGTATTCTCTGTCGTGCAACCTGGGCAGCATCACGTGTCTTGATGTTGACCAGATCTTGATTAGAAGTAACATTGTTGGAGTCATCAGATTTAGTTATATCTAGAATGTTGCACTCTATTGGATAGAGCAACTTGATAGGTCTGATTACAGATTTTCCATTGCTTAGCCGCAACTTGACGGAACGGATATAACCATCGTTTGATTTGTTCAGTTCTGTAATTTTTCCTAATCTCCATACAGATCTTGGCAGGTTGGATTTAATGATGACGACAGTACCCACAGTAGGCTCAATGTCAGAGGAATTCCGAACTCTATGACTTGTTTGCAGATCCCTCAGACCGGCCAAATACTCATTTTTCCAACACTGCCAGAACTGATTAACTGCTCTACGGCTAGAGCGCCAGTTCTGGAGCAATTCCTCGGTTTTAGCGGGACCGAAGTGAACAGTAGTGTCAGGATTTTCAGGAGGATCGAAAGCCAAAAACTCGTAGGGTTTTACCTGTTGAACAGGAAAACCTTTTGGCCTTCCTAGTAAGTCAGCAGGAGTTAGCACGGAACTGGAATTCTCCGTGGATAGGACTAAAGGACGGCTGTTAACAACAGCACATACTTCAGAAATCACAGTCTGCAACTGGACAAGTGTAAGAGATTGGTGACCTAGAACCTTTTTGAGAGAACGCTTAACAGTTCCTACAAGGCGTTCATAGAAGCCGCCCATCCAGGGAGCGTACTCAGGAATAAAGACCCACTGAATACCTTGATTGGCGGCAAAATCCTGGACCTCGTCGCAGTTGACGATTTCAGCCCACAGACGTTGTAAACAGTCATTAGCTAATTTAAAGTGTTTTGCATTGTCAGAAACTATTAAATGCGGAGTTCCGAACAACGCAATAAATCGCCGGAGTGCCAGAAGAAATTGCTGAGTTGACAAATCAGTGACAACTTCCAGGTGCACCGCTCTAGAAGCAGCACACGTAAAGAGAGAAACCCAAACCTTAGACGTTCCTTCATGGTCTTTGACATACAAAGGACCGAAGTAATCAATTCCGACATTACGAAAAGGCTGAGTTGCATGAACCCGAAAGGAAGGAAGCGGAGGAAACGCAGGAACGGCGAATGGGCCACCCTCATACTTCCGACAGAGCTGACAACGCTTCAGCACAGCTTTGACAAAGGAACGAGTGTGGGGAATCCAGTAATGCTGTCGAAGGATGGAGATAGTATGCGAAATTCCTGAATGCATATTCCGAGTATGGACATCCTTGACGACTAAAGCAGTGAATGGATGGCACTTCGGTAGCAGAATAGGGAACTTAGCAGAGTCTGAAAGTTCTGAATACTGTAATCTACCTGCACACCGGTACAGTCCTTCCGAATCAGTGAAGACCCGTAATTGCTTCCATAGGTTTCCTATATGAGGTTGGTTTTCGCGGGATGGTGTCAAAGTTGAACTTTGCACCAAGCGAATCCAAAATTTCAGTGCAGTATTGATTTCTACACTGGACAGGGTAGTAGATGAGACAGTAGAGTTGAGGGCAGCCTTGGCCTTTCTGCGAAGCTGAGAAATGAACCTAAAGGCCCATGCCGTCACCCTAAGTAGACGTTGCAAAGACGAAAACCGGCTCACTTCTAGAAACATTGGAGTTAGAGCACTGGCTTGAACAGAAGCCGTCGAAGAGCTTCCTCGCTCTTCGGCAGGATCCGTGTGCTCTCCATGCCCTAAATCGTTCAAGGGCCAGAGGGACTTAGGACCGTAAAGATAAGTAGGCCCATTCCACCAAAGAGGCGAATCCTTCAGTTCTTCGTATGTGCAACCCCGCGATAAAATATCGGCAGGATTTTGACGGGTTGGGACATACCTGAAGGTGAAATCGAACCCACGGATTTCACGAACTCTGTTTTCAACGAAAACAGAAAGAACTTTGTTGGAGCTCAACCACTGCAGAACGCACTTACTGTCTGACCACACAGTTACTGTGGCAGACTGGAGATGCAGTTGGCTGGTGACGAACTGTGTCATCCGGCATCCAATTACAACCGCCATCAGTTCCAAACGGGGCATGCTGACTGACTTGATAGGAGCCAGCTTGCATTTGCTAAAAACCAGCTTTGGCATAGAATCTGGAGAATGCTGCAGGTACACTACTCCAGCGTACGCCTTGGATGAAGCATCACAGAAACAATGAATCGACCACTGATCTTTCTCTGGATAGCCAAGGAATCTTTGAATTTTCAGTTTTGACAAAGAATAGAGTGAGGTGGAAACTGAGAGCCATCTCTCATAGATATCAGAGGGAAGTTGTTGATCCCATTTGACCTTACGAACCCAAAGCTGCTGAACTAGAAGCTTGGCCTGAAGGACAACTGGAGATACGAAACCACAAGGATCAAATACCTTCGAGGCAGCCGAAACTAAATGTCGTTTCGTCATGACTTGCTGTGCATCAACAGATTTTACTGCACAAAACAAGACGTCCAGCAGAGGATCCCAGGTTAGACCGAGGACTTTCAAAGGACAGGATCGAGCTTGATCTGCCTTTGGAATATGGTCCATCAGGGCATCAGAGTTAGAATACCACTCCCGGATATTCATTCCGTTTTCGGAAAAAATTTGCTTAGCTATGCTGTAAATCTGTAGACACTGTTGTTCTGTGGGAGACCCACAAATAAGATTATCAACGTATATGCCCTTGGCTATGACATCGGACAAGGGACATTTACTTTGATGGATGAAGTGTTTGATAGTGGCATTAAGGAGGAAGGGACTGGAAATAATTCCAAAAAGAACCCTGCAAAATCTGTAGGTATCCAGGTTAGTTGACTCTACTGCACCATTAGGATCCTTGAGCCATAGAAATCTGGTGACATCTCTGTCCTCCGCCCTCAGAGATACTTGCAAAAACGCCTTTTCAATATCTGCAGTGACTGCATATTGATTTAGGCGGAAGCGCAAGAGCATGCCACAGAGGTCCTGAAGAAAGACTGGGCCACGAAGAAGACACTCATTAAGACTGGAAAGAGAACGAACGGCCTTAGCGGAACCGTCATAGACAATTCGGACTTTCGTGGTTGCACGATCAGGCTTGACGACACAGTGATGAGGTAGGTAATGAACCAGAGTTGAAGTTGTCTGAGTAGTGTCGACCTTTTCAACGACACCTGCCGCAATCTGACTATGAATTGTGTCATCATAGGTCCGAAGCAAGTCTGGATCTTTTTGCAGACGCTTAGTCAGGGATTTAAGGCGATTAATGGCTAAATCGTAATTAGTCTGTAAAGTAGGATGATCAGACTTCCAGGGCCAACCAACTTCGTAACGTTGGCCATCAAAACGGATGGTGTCATTGAACCGCTGCAGGGCCAACTCGTCATCCTTTATGTAACTGTCATCTTTAACCCCAATATCCTCAAGGGACCAGAACTGTTCGAGGTCGACATTCTGGAAAGACACCGAAGACGAACCAGAAAAAAGAGCAGACAAATAAGATGGCTGCACCAGGTTGTCGAAATTAACGTTTTCGACAGGACCAGAGGTGATGTAGCCAAACTTGGAATCCAGCAACATCAGACCACCGGCCAATTCAATGCGCTCGTGTTCAACAATTCTATAGTATTGATCATTACCGACCAGTATGTCGATAGTGACATTTTCAGGACGAAGTGGAGGTGGATCAGCCAACTTCACTTTTTCGAGGATTGGATAACGCTTTGGATCAATAGGAACACGAGTAATGGGACAGGCGATAGTGTCAGTTATCAGCAACGACAGAGAAATGGAACCCTTCTCGGACGGAATCGATAGTTCTACTCGAGGATAGGCATGCGTACGACGATGAGCTTCCTCGAAGCGACCATTGGAAATAAGTTCTTTTCCAATCGGCCTCAGGTTTAGCCTCTTAGCATAGGCAGCGGTAATATAGGATCGGGAACATCCGGAATCAAAAAACAGTCTAGCTTCATCATCACCAAATTTGACAACAGCCATCTGCATTTGAATGAAACCAGAGTTTCCGGTGCTGGTGACACCAGAGAACGATGTGGCACCGTCTCCAGTACTGTCTCCAGTACGCGGAAATGAAGGAGCCAGCGGATTCAAACCACTGGTTGGATTCAGAGCAGATGTCCCAGAGTTTAGGACAGGTTTGAAACCCTTACCGTGCCCTCCGTCCCCTGATGAGGTAGAGGGACCGAATTGCTGCATACAGAGGCTACTGTGGTGCGATAACTGACCACAGTAGAAACATTTAGGAGGTTTTGGACAGTTTTTAGACATATGCCCCCTTTTCAGACACTTAAAACACAGGCCCTTTACCAGATCCTTGCGCTCATCAACCGTTGCGACTTGTTTGCATTCTGCATGCCTGTGGTTACCCTTGCAAAAAATGCAGAGTCGATCTCCTTTTGGGCCCTTCGAAGGGCCACTGCTCAGCGCTCCAGCGGTAGGCAAATTTTTGAACTTGCTACCTGGATGCTTGGCTTGTTGGGGATTAGATAAGAACTTCCCAATTTTGCCCTCAGCTTTGGCCTCAGTTTTCTGTTCCAAGGTCCAGTCACCCATCTGCCTCGCTTTAATTTCTTCGCGAAACAGCTCGCGAAGAGTGGACAGCTTCCATTTGTTAGAACCGTTACGCCGATGCAATTCGGTGCGGATATTTCGGGGGAGTTTGGAAAGAATGATCGGAGTAAAGACCTGACCGAAGGTTTCCTCGCCCAAACCTAGACTGACGAGACTGCGAATGTGCTTTTCGGTTTCGTCATAGGTTGCCTGCAACTTCTGCGTATCGTTGGTAGATAAAGGAAGAGCTAGCAGTTTATCGAAGTGAGCGAAAACTGCCAACTCCTCAGACCCAAACCGATCAGTAAGCACCTCGATCACAGAATTATAGTTAGCGGAGGTCAGGCGGTATCCGTCAGCCACCGCCTTAGCATCCCCTATCAGCAGTGTTTTCAAATGTTGGAATTTTTCAATGTCAGTTAGTTCGCTGTTTTCATGAATTGAGTGACCGTATGAATCCCAGAACTCCTGCCAATCCAGAGGATTCCCATCAAATTTCTTAATCTCTAGCTTCGGCAGCTTTGTGGTGGATTTGTGGAAGGAGGTTGAGGAAGTGGTTTCGTCATTCTGTGAATGAACCGAAACTGGCGAGAACTTTTTGATCAAAACCGTAATTTTGGACTGAATATCCCACAGGCTTTCAAAATATTGGACACTTTTACTGACTTCCTCATCCAAGTCCTCCCCATCCACAAATTCACCAATCTGGGCATCAAGCTCAGTTAATTTATCCTTCACATTTTGAATTCTGAGACTAAGAGCCTCTAATTCTAGAGGATCCAGTTCAACCTGATTCCGAGAGTCCCATAATCCTTGCACCTCTTTACTAAGGTTTGTCAGTTGGCTGCGGTAGCCGCCTCGTTGCCTTTTCAGTAAATCCATTACATACACAAAATTAATAGTTTGATTGTTTAGTTAGTTTCTAACCAACAAATCCGATAAAGCAATTGTTTTTGTTTCGTTAGTTACTAACAAACAAAATTTAGAAAGTAGAGAAAAGTCGGATAAAGTTATACATGACAATCTGTTCGATTATAAAGCAAAGTTGGATTAATCAAAGTCGTAGCAAGCAAAATCAGAGTGTTCGGAAAAGTTAATACATCCTATGCACTGAAGACCCACCTGAAGAATTGAACAGAAAGGAAGCTCAAACTGTCAATGCAATAAACCAGTGACTGGAATTGCAGACAATTGAATGCACAAGGAAGTGCACAAAGTATGAAAACAGATCAATAAGAATTGGCAGGCAGTGCAAACCTGTTTCGGCACCATATAGATATCTTTTCAGAAGCCTAATTACTAATGACAACTAAACGCCAGATAGCCTAACAGGAAGACTGATTATATTTACAAAAAGAACGGTAATCACCAGCTTTCAGCTATATATAGCACAGAATGAACTACTATTCAACAATAATCAGTTATCATGCGATGTTTGTTCTTAATCACACTATACTCTTTCGTCACAAGGACACAAACAACAAAGCTGCACAACATAAGACTCAACAGTTCTACATGAAGTCGACCGAGCCAGTGCTCGAAACGATAAAGGAAGGATTGCAGAAATTTGCTCCGTTCTATGTTTACAACCACTTCGATAACGAACAATTTCATTTTAATGGATTGCCACACGTATTTCACTATCTCGACATCGATCAAGGAAATTACAGTCTTCGAAGATCCAGTTGTGTGATCGACATCAATTTTCGAGACGGTTACTTAGGTCAAGGGGTGAAACGAATGGTCTATGAATCAAAGGTGGCATATCATGACGAATACTTCCCAACATCCCTGCAAACAGAGCTGGTTGCCAAGCTTTCTAAAACGAGCATAGGACTGTTGAAGGATGTGAGGGACGAGTGGATTTCCACTTCTCTTGCAAAAGCCTTTTTCGATGTCGTTAAAGGGTCGTGTGGATTTATCAAGCAAATAAAGGAATTGGAATACCTACAATATGGAATATATGGATTTCACGAAGATCTATATGCTCAAGTCGAACCCAAAATCCCTGAAGTAGCAGGCGAATTGAAATGGCAGAAGTTTGTACGAGGGAATGGGATAGCTAATGCGACAGCACCAGATGGGCCCAGAAAAGCCGCAGTGCTGTTGTTAAATTCTGTGATGTACCACTGGAGTGGCACAATCCTGTCCGATGTACAGGGAAGGGGCAATTGGATAACAGATTCAAGAGTGGCGACTGCAGTGGAAGTGGTGCGAATTAAGGGAGTGCAACCAGGAAAGCAATGAGTATGTTTCTTGTTTTCTTGATAAATCAGAAAGAATGCTGGATGTTGCACGAACCGGTTTAGCTGTTGAAAAACGCGAAAAATAATTGATTCTGCCTTTACAAAATCAATTTTTGCCGCATATTAGAAAGGCTTCTAAAGCAGAATCCAAATACACTTTAAGACCTTGGAAATTGCAAGAAAGGAAGAACTTTCCTTAAAATTGTTTCCCCCTCGTGTAAGCGAAAGCGATGAAAAGTTTGAAAGACGGTTCAATCAGATGCCAGCCACTGCTGACCAGTCAAACCAAGGCTTGGCCAAGATACAGGGCCATGGCCAAAAAATGGAGCAGTTGACTGCAACAGTAGGAAATTTGGCGAGCCAGCTAGGTCAGCTGGTGGTGAGCCAAGGGAATGCTCAGGTGGAGAGAGCCTATTTGAGAGAGCCTAGCACGTCGCAGGCAACTAAGCGAAATTTTGACAGGTCTCTCTGTTATAATTGTGGCTTACCTGGCCACTTTGCGTCTCAATGCGGTGACAGTTCTGCTTCACATAGAGGTCAGAGAAGCAGCCAGTGCAATACGAGCGGAAGTAATAAGGGTCGTCGGAGTAGTAGGAACAGTTTCTTTAGCGCTGGGAACGGTGTGGGAAATTAGGTAGCCCCGGCTTGGCTCGAGAAAGTCAGGGGTCTAACCTAGATGTTGATTGGTATCAATTTAATCGTAATCAATTTTTGCATCCAGACGATGATTCTTGTTTATGTTCTTTTTGTTTTTCTGTATGTAGCATGATATCTGCATCTATTTCGCATTTGTCCTTGACCAGTAAGCCATTTGTCGTTTCAGGCAGTATTGAGGGAGAACCTTTGGAAATTTTAATAGATACCGGATTAAGTATTTCTGTTTTAAGTGAGTCTTTCTGGCGAAGTGTGTCCACTCGTCCTCCTACCTTGGATAGCAAATTGTGTTGTAATCCCGTTGGAATAACCGGCAGTCCGCTTTTGGTTCTTGGAGTGACAAAATCCCGCGTGGCGCTGGCGGAGCAAGAATTCTCTTGTTCTTTTTATGTTGTTAGGAACTGTCGGTTTGATTGTATGTTAGGCACAAATTTCCTTTATAGCAAACCTTTTCAGATCATCCTTGGATTACGTATGTGTTTATAGTTATTTGTCAGGTCACCATGTTTTCTAAAAGCCGCAGCTTTCAAAATTTCGGGGGGAAGGAAAGTGTAACAACGTCTTGGTGTTAGACGTATAAAAACATTAGAAAATAAAAAAGGTAGTTGGATGAGATCCGATCCATGATTGGAGGATAAATTAGCGTTATTGATTGTACATCTCAAGTAGTGGTGTGCCGTGTAAACGTGTTGTGTAGCTGCGTCTTTGGAAATTCATTGAACAGTTTGGAAAGACATTGTCTTGGGGGTTAACCTAGGTAACAACTGGACAACCGGCTGCATGGAGAAATTAGGTAAAATGTATGCGGAACCTGGATTTTGCCTACTTTTTCCAACCTAGGTAAGCGACCACTTTTGCTAGAAAGCAGCAATCGATGCAACTAAAAAAGGGTCCCGGGGTATTTTTGTATAAGATATATCTGCTAAGTGGCAACCCTCTAGCTTGCATGCTAAATGCTACCCAATCGCTGGAAAAAATTTGATCGTGTTTTTGCAAAAAAACATTTTTTGTGATAGCAGCCTCTGGGATAGCAATTGGAAGATGACCATTACTGCTAATTGACCTCTATAAGACCTTCAAATTGACACTTTTAATTTAATTTTACGGCTTGCTTAGCATGTACTGGATTATTTAATTTTTGCAAAAATGACAACTTTTGAACGCCAAAATAAGAAAGTTATCTCACGATAGAAAAAAGCTAGAAAGTTGAAAGTTGCTTAAAAAACAAAAATGTAGAGCTCAACGAGAGCTCTAGAATAAATATAGTCACAACAATGCGCCTGCTGCCCAACTGTCAGAACCCGGCAAAACTGCTCTGAATGGAGATGTTGAAATTTTGAAGCGGGATTGTGTGGAGGGTGTTAGAGCGCCAGAAGAACTCATTTTGAAAAGTTTTATCAAATTTTGTCTTGATTTGAGCCGCCAACCAACGATACGCACTCAAAAGAAATGACCACCACCTTAACATGGTGGTCCTTTTGTGCAGCGCTTTTGTGGTGATTTTTTGAAACGCTATAACTTTCGCAATTTTGGGAGTTGGAAAGAACTTTATACATCGTTTTAAAACTTATAATCTGTGACATTGACATTGGCACTTGACAGGACATTGACATGAGTTTACGAAACTAGCAAAATTAGCAAAAACAGTAGCTAAACTTTGCTGACATACTGACGTCTGACAGACTGAATATAGACCAAAAATTTTTGAACATCAATTTCCCAAACTGTAGAATCGGCCAAAATTTCTTGTTGTACCTTGGTACGAAGGACATGTGTGCCGAGGGACGACTTCTTGGATTTGGCTCAACAAGTCTGAATACTCCAGAAAATCCACCAAAGTGCGCTGACACGACATTTCGCAACTTTGTATTCAGTTTTATATGTTTTAGCTCAAACCAAAAACTGTCCCTCCGCAATAGTGGAATATTCATCTAGCCAAAAATCACGCGAATCCCTTTCGGTAGTTTTTGAGAAATCGATGTTCAAAACAGAATAATCGCAGTTTTGCCAAAATGGTTTTTCGGCCAAATCTCTAGCAATGAACGAAGCAACAATCCAGCATCAACAACAAAGCAACAAATCCCAGCTAATAGGCATTGATAAAATGTGCAGTTAGGCCGTATATCGATTGAGTATAAATAAAGGAAAATTGTCCGTACGATTTGGCAGTAATTTTGGAAAAACTGATTTCCTCGAAAACGGCCATTTTTGACCACCAAAATCGTTATTGGCTTATACCGTGCTTATACTGACTTAATCATTAGAGATCGCTCAAAAGTTGTAAAAGCAAAAATGTTCATTTTTGTACCCTCTTTCCAGTCATAACAACCAATTCGGTGTAACGACTGCCTACTTAGAATATAATGCAAAAATCGAAAATTTCTTATCTTTCCACCTAAAAATGTGGGACTAGTCCCAGAATGTTAAAGAGTACCAAAATAATATATCTGGAAAGCTTAATCTACTTTCAAAAAGAATTGGAGCGTGTAAGGCCAATTTTACACAAAAGGATACTGTAGTGTTTAAAATGTCTAAAAGCTATTGAAACAGTCAACTTCTGATCTGGTTATTAAATGCATAAGTCTGATAGTAGCAAGTAGTCGCTACACTTTATTGGTCGTCTTCAGCGCTGGGCCAAAATTCTAATGGGGTACCAGTTCCAAATCCAGTATCGATCAATCAGAGAGCACGCGAATGCTGATTTACTGTCTAGACTGCCATTGCCAAAAGTAGAGAAATAGTCTAAGTCATCAGAGGATGTGTCCTCGATTTTCCTTGATAAAGTGAATAAGATTTATCTTACCGCTGCTCAACTTCAACAAGCCTCGAAGAAGGATTTGGAGTTGGCACAAGTGATGGCATTTGTGCAGAAAGGATGGCCGGAGAAGATTGATAATACGCTGGAGTCATTCAAACGCCGAAGGAATGATTTATCACTGGAGCAAGGCTCATTGGTATGGGGTTCTCGAAGTGGTAATTCCACGGGATCTGAGACCCTATGTGCTGAAATTACTTCACACAGGTCACCTGGGCATGGCCAAAATGAAGGCGCTGGCCAGATCGTACGCATGGTGGTCGGTCAGTAATTGATAAAAACATCGAAGATACCGTGAGAAGTTGCCAGATGTGTCAAGAACACCAAGATTCTCCCCCAAAGTGTTTACACCCATGGATGCCTCCAACAAAACCCTGGCAGCGCATCCATGTGGACTTTGCAGGACTATTCTTGGGGAAAATGTGGCTTGTGGTCATTGATAGTTTCTCCAAATGGCCAGAAGTTAAAATGATGACAGAAAGCACTTCTAAAGCAACTATACAGATGTTAACAGAAATCTTTTCTCAACAGGGATTTCCAAAACAACTGATATCCGACAATGGGCCCAACTTCACATCAGCGGAATTCCAGGATTTTCTTGATTCAAAAGCAATACTATATATCACCAGTCCTCCATATCATCCCCAAAGTAATGGACAAGCCGAAAATTTCATCAAAACCTTTAAAAAAGCTATGAAGAAAAACGGGAAAGCACAAGATCTGAGCCTCGCTTTAGCTGAGTTTCTGCAGCACTACAGAATTACTCCACGTGCAGTTACAAGAAAGACTCCATCAGAGCTCCTCATCGGCAGAACCCTGCGCAACAGCTTCAGCATCCTGCGCCCCACATCTACTGTAGCGAGAAGAGTAGGGTTCGGTAAGCTAAAAAGAACATTCGAACCAAACTCTCCAGTGTGGGTCCGTTCCTTTGGGAAATATTCATCAAAATGGGTAAAAGGAATCATTGTACATAAACGGCGGTGTCCAAACAGGGTTCCCCAACCTCCTGGTTTTCCCTTCAGACGATTACCCTATTCAGGACGCGGCTCCTGCCGACTTTCCTATGGTACCACCACCTGCGGTTTTGCCAGAACCCGCAACCTCGCCTCCTCGTAGATATCCTATGAGGGACCGCAGACGTCCTTTGTCCTTTTTACCAAACAGCGACAAGGGTTCTATTTGCCCGGATTGAACATTAACTGGAATTACAAGAACTTTTGGAAGGGAAGAATGTAGTGTTTAAAATGCCTAAAAGCTATTGAAACAGTCAAGTTCTGATCTGGTTATTAAATGTATAAGTCTGATAGTAGCAAGTAGTCGCTACACTTTAGATACCATACCACCACCTTAAGGTGGTGGTATCCTTTTGTGCAGTGCTTTTGTGGTGATTTTTTGAAACGCTATAACGTTTTCAATTTTGGGAGTTGGAAAGAGGTTTATACATGGTTTAAAAGCTTATAATCAGGACATTCACATGAGCTTACGAAACTTGCAAAATTAGCAAAAAATTAGCAAAACTTTGCGGACATAACTGCTAAATATAGGCCAAACATATTCGAACATCGATGTTTCAAAAATGCGGAACCAGACAACATTTCTTTTTGCGGTGTCATACAGAGGACACATGGACATGGAGCGAGGGACGTTTTTTGGGTTTCGCTCAGTGTCACCAAGAGTACATAATGATATCATTATGTACTCTTGGTGTCACTTAACGTTTGAGAAAATTCGCAAAATGCAAGGAGACACTAAATTTTTCAATTTTGCACTAAATTTTCTCGATGCTGGGAAAGTTTTAGCCAAAACCAAGAAAAACGTCCCTCCACAATAGTACGAATTTCCACTCTGGTGAAAATCTCCAGAATCTGTTGAGTAGTTTAAAACAAAATAACCGCAGTTTTGCCAAAATGATTTTCCGGCCAAATCTCTAGCTGAAAGCAATAAAGTCCGGCTAGTAGGGATTCACAAATTGTGCATTTGGACGATGTATCGATTGAATATAAATGGACGAAAATTGTTCGTAAGGTTTGGCAGTAATTTTGAAGAAACTGATTTCCTCGAAAATGGCTATTTTTTGACCCTCAAAATGGTTTTTTGCTTATACTGACTTACCCACTAGAGATAGCTCAAAGGTTGTAAAACCAAAAATGTTCATTTTTGTGTCCTCTTTCCAGCCATGGCAACCAATACGGTGTCTGGTCTACCTACTGGAAGTCTAAGGCCAAAAATCAAAACTTTCCTATCTTTTGACCTAAAAATCCGGGACTGGTCCCAGAATGTTAAAGACAGGGGGTTGTTCCGATAAGAAATTGACCGGGCCGGGCCGGGCCCAGGTCCGTTCCTAAATTTTCAGACGGGCCGGGCCCGGACCCGGGCCTGGCCAGGCCCAGGTCCGGACCGGAGCTCAGGGCCCGCTACTAGGCCCGGAGCCCAATCAAAGCCCGGAGCCCGCTACCCGGCCCAGCCCCGCTCCTTGGCCCGGCTTCAAATCCCCGGGCCCGGTGATAGGCCCGGGCTCTAAAGCCCGGGCCCGCTACTGAGCCCGGCTCAAGGCCCGGGCCGCAGGAAGTCCCAGACTCGCAAACTGAGCCCGGCAGACACGATGAGCCAGGCCGACCCGGTGAGTCCGGCAGGCCCCGGTGAGTCCGGCAGGCCCCGGTGAGTCCGGTAGGCCCGGTGGGCCCGGAAGCCCTGCCTGAAAACCGGGCCGGGTAGTGGGCCGGGTTTTCAGCCAGTACCGGGCCGGGCCCAACTCTAAATTTTCCGGGCCCGGCCCAGGGCCCGGAGCCCGCTACACGGCCCGGGGACAACCCTAGTTAAAGAGCACGGAAATAGGTTATTTTGCAAGTTTTAGCTATTTACATAAAGGATTAAAGCCATATGAGTCAAAACTACCCGAAAGGAAACCAGTACCTTAAATATATAAGTTCTGGCCCTTCGGATTGTTAAACATCACCAACGACGAATGGACAAATTCCACGACACTGCTTTATATTGCACACAAACAATATTGTTCAGACGGATCGAGAATAATATCGGTTTAAACTTGACGAATCGTCAAAAATTGGCAAATATTAACACGTTCCCGACGGCAAAATTTTTGCTTTGTTCTCCAAAATTGTATTTAGCGTCCTGAACTCATCGCTAATGTGACGACTTCTGTCTTTAGTCAGAATCGATCAGCTTGATGAGATCAGTTTGGTGAGCTATTCAGGCCGTGGACGTAAATTTACGTCTTTCACATTTTTTGTAGTATATTGCAGCAAAAAAATTTAAAAGACGTAATTTTACGTCCAAATTTTAAGCATAAAACTGTACAAATTTTTTGACTAAAATTTTGTGCGTGGGCGTAAAATTACGTCCAAATGATTTTTAACCTAATCAGCGCGTCAGACTTTATTCCGGCCTTTGAACCGCCGAATTGAAAAAATTAAGTCTGGTTCAAGTACGGAAGCAGAACCTTGGTGTGAATATGTACTTAATACTTTACTTCTTTAATACTTCTTTAATCTAGGACCGGCACGCCGGTATCTCGGCATCCTTCCGCAGGCTCCGAACCATGGCCTTCTTAAAGTCAGAGTTGTTCGTGAGAAAGACAATTTCGTCGCTCAAGCAGTTCCATTTACGCAAGAGGCTAGGAAGAAACGATTTTTGATGAGCCGCAGTTCTGGACTTGGGCAGTTGGAGAGCTCCCATGGACAGTTCACTGGCTCTGGTTGGTCGAGCGTTCCGAACAGGCTTCGGCTTTAGATGGCGCGATAACAATTTTGGGGCCGTGTCGTGTACAAGCCTGTGCAATTGACACAGACCAGCAACATCTCGGCGGAGAGGCAGACCATCTAGTTTATGAGCTAAGCTAGGGAATAGCCTAGCTGCTCGACGCTGGATGCGATCTAATAAATCCAGGTAAGTCGTAGGAACGTTGCCAAAAACGGGACCGGAATACTCAATGATTGGTCTAATCGCGGAGACACAGACTCTATAGCGCGCCTCCTCTGACAAAAAGCAGGACTGGCGGCGGAGCATTCCAACAAGTTTTCCAGCAGTGACAGCTTTCGCCATAACATGGTCCTTAACTGTTCCATCCTCACCGAAGACTACTCCAAGCAGTTTCAGTTTGTCGACTTCCTGAATTTCTTCGCCTTTCATTGACAATGGGGGAACGTTTCGTTCATGGCGATCGCGCTTTCTCGATACCGTCATCGTTTGGGTTTTCTTCGGTGCAAACTTCAGTTGGTTTAGCTCAGCCCAGGTCACTAGTCTATTCATATCCAGTTGCAGAGATTCACGGCAACGAAACCGGTCAGCTGGTTTGGGCACAGTTTGTAGCACCGAACAATCATCCGCAAAAATGAGACATGGATTGGTAATTTCAGCGGGCAAATCGTTGATGTAAATTAGAAACAAAATTGGCCCTAGAATAGATCCTTGGGGCACTCCGGCAGCAACCGGCATGGCGTCAGAGTTCATTCCGTCAACACAGACGAGCTGGTTGCGATGTTCCAAATAGCTCTCCAACCAACGAAGCAGTTGTCCCCTGACACCGTTAGCGTCACACTTTTGCAGTAGTCGTTTATGCCACACTGTATCGAATGCCCCAGCAATGTCTAGTGCAGAAATGCACAGTTCCTGTGATGAATCCAAGGCGTTTGCGGCTAACTGATGTAGCAATAGTAGAGGATGGAGGGTGTTGCATCCCTGGCGAAACCCAAACTGAGAATCCGACAAAAGGCCCTGTGTTTCCAGATGTTTCATTAAAGCATTTCCAATGTATCTCTCCATAAGCTTCGATATTATCGATAGTAAAGCCACGGGTCTGTAATTTCCAGGATTAGTTCTGTCTCCCTTTCTGAATACAGGTATAATTTTGGCAGTCTTCCAACCGGATGGGAAGTACCCCGCTTTAAATGAGTACTGAAACAACCGGGCAAGAGGGTATGCTAATTCACATGCACACTCCTTCAATACTATGCCACTAATACCGTCCAGACCTGGGGCTTTGGTTGTATCGATTGACAGCAAGTGCTTCTTCACAATGCGACTGTGGAACCGGATGTTTACAAGTGCCTCGTCGCAGATAGAGGCAGGTGGCTGCGAAGCACGATCTGGATCAGCTACTGACGCTTTGGCTGCGAATAGATGGTTCAGTAGATGAGCCTTGTCGGTGGCGTCAGTTAAAATTGCTCCGTTGTTGGACAAGGGCGGAATGCCTTGGCGGATATTCCTTCCCAGCACCTTGTCTATTTCTCTCCACCACGGTTTTCCAGAGCGCCCATCGATTCGTTCGGCAACGGAGGAGGCATGATTACGCTTGAATCTGTCTACCGCTTTGTTGTAGGCCCTGCGGGTTAGCAAGTAGTTATGCCAGTCTCGATCTGTTTGCCCATTTGACTTCCAATGGCGATATGCATCCTCTTTGGCTCGACGTAGCGGGTTTAACTCCGCTGAATACCATGGTTTGTGCCTTTTTGGTCTGAGCTTCTTACGAGGTACAAATTTCTCAATTCCCTTGGTGATGACAGCATTCAGATTGGAGACACTCAGGTCAACATTCGATGTAATAAGGTTGCGCCAATTTGTAGTTTTAAGATGCTCTTTTAAGCCCTTCCAGTCGGCCCGACTGTACTGCCAGATAAGCTGCTTTTCGGGCTGGGATACTCTGACCGGTATTTGTCCACGAATTATGACCAGTGAATGATCTGAAGTTCCAATAGGAGAGCAAGTATCCACAAACGAGAAATCCTCAGGACTGTCTGTTAGGAAGAGATCAAGAACAGATGTCCGGCAGGCGCCCTGATAGCAGTAGGTCCGAGTCGGATGCTCGACTAGCTGGGTGAGCCCTTGCTCAACCGAGAACATGTGGCCAGCAAATCCAGCGGCATTGTCTTCGCTGGTGCCACCAAGCCAGTTCTGGTTGTGGCAGTTCAAGTCCCCCAGGACGACGAATCGGGCTGTGGGATAGGCTAATCCAAATTCGGCCATGTCCAAAGATAGACTTTCAAACACTGAATTATTGCTGCTCGGTGGCCTGTAGCAATGGCAAATTAGGTATGACTTCGGCGAGACGCAGTCGGTACCAGGAGTATTCCAGTTCATCGTTGGCACGGATCACAGATAGACCTAGGTGTGCTCGAGCATACACCATGTTTCCCCCGCCTTTGCCGGACCGATCCTGCCGATACAGGTACTGCATCTGTCTCCTAAATAGTGTCAAATGTGAAAGAATTGTCTGCCCAAAATAGCTTCAAGCCATTCCGAACATTCTAAAAATATGTGATGATAGGAACTGGAAATAAAGCTTTATTTCTTCTTTCCCTTGTGGCTCAACCAGCACATAGGTTGGGTTAGGTGTCAGTAGTTCTCGTTGCTTTAGTCGGTTGCGGGGTTGTTATCAGATAGGTTTCAGGACTGATTGGATAATCTCTGCAATGAGGTCTCACCAACGCAATGAAGTTGACTCCTGCTCGGGATCCGACAGTAGTATTGTTTTGGTACTGGTTTTAGTACTATTACAGCAATAGCTTCAGTTTCAATTTTAGTCGGTGGTCCGAGATGGTTTCAGTTCCAGTCCAGGTCCAGAATATAAAATAATTTCAAATTCAGTTTTAGTTGGAGGTTCAGTTTCAGTTTCAGGCCATTTAGGAAAGTGCCGTTTTTAGCATTTACATATCATCCTAAAGCATAAATTTGTCATTATTGAGGCTCACATTGCAGAATATTAATGAAATAGTGGCTTAATCCTTCAAAACATCATGTCATGTTGGTTTCAGTTCGAACTGTAGGTATCTTCTTTACTCTGTTAAATAATGCCATGGAAAGGGAAGAGACCGTAACGCGGCATAATCAGGAATGTGCAATTACTATTTCTAATTTTCAACGTCTACCTTGCACAAATTTCCCTATTCTTCAACAACCAAGGTCTCTCGGTACTCCTTTCCCTAAGCTGAAATTTCATTGATGGATATTGCATTGACCTAAAATATATCGATGTGCAAATCGAGTCAATAGCTTTCTACTATAATGTCTGTATTTCCTGTAATGACTGCTTATTTTCCGCGAACTGTGAGTAATTATTCGCGGCAGTGGAAATCTGTGCAGGAACAGGAACGGACGCATTACAAGGACTATAGTGCTGAACCGTGGCGCATTCGTAACATCGCGTCAGAGTAAATTGGCCACTGGGAATTTTACATATCATACAAACGTACAGCCTGTATGTTTAACTTCTGGCTGGTGCGCGACTACCCTCATTATGTGCTGACTGTAGCTAACTACAATTAGTGTCTGTCGTGTATGGTAGTCAAGGTTACGTTATACTTTTTGTTTTTCCAGTTTTTCTTTTTGCAAGTTATTACTACTTTTTGCTACGTTACTACTACTTTTCGTATTTTCGGTA
>JASAND010021439.1:0-23679 GCA_030248195.1 Trissonchulus latispiculum | reverse complement strand
CTTTGAAAATTTGTTAATTTTTCAAATCAATTTGAACTTTCAAAGTATCTAATAATCGGTCCTATTAATATGAATTTCGTGATAGAAATAAACGTTTGTAGAAAAATTAAGTGTGGAATTTCTAATTTAGGTTTAAGAACACGTTTAAATTAATGAATATTTTTATAATTGAATTAAAGTTTGAAGGAATGTTTTAAAGTTTTAAAAAGAGTTTAAGGCTAAGTATGTTCCACAGTATCCATAAATTGGAAATCTCTTTCGTGGAACTCTCCATTTATATGTATCTATGTACGCTCTAAAACTTGAAAAATTAAAATCATGCTTCAGTCTGCCAGAATAAATTTTATCTGATAAGTTACAACTTTTAGAGCATTTTTGAAACGAAGAGTTGTTTATGACAAATATAAGACCTGCCCCTGCCATATTAACGTTTTAAAACCAGTATTCTGTCCGCTTAAAATCTAATGTCACCCATATTGCTTTTCCATGATCCATTGGAGAATTTTTATTCCGCTGGGGCGGAATATATTCCACGGTTTAATCGTATGTACTGCATGTATGCTGCTGCAATTCTCTGCTGCCTGCGCTATCTTTAATACATGGGCTAGTATATGTATGTTTTAGAGTCAACAGAAAACAATGAAAGCAGCCCTATTAATTTTCTGAAAAATCAATTCCGAATCTGTTACTGAAGTTTCATTAATTTTAAGATATAAATCTTTTTTAAATTCATCAATACGCTCTGGCGTTATTTGTAGCACAAATACCCTGGAACCTTTTATCGATTAGTGGAAGTTCACAGAAAAGAAATTCAGCAATAACAATATTAAATCCGGGAATGCACCAAATCAAATTGAAATCAGCCCAATAATTATTTTATTATATTCAGGTAAAAGCTTAGCCTTCTCTTAATATCACTCATCCGTTCTTGATTTTTATTAGCAGCAAGCCACTGTTCGTAAACCCATGTGAATCATTAAGAAACTCCAGAGTTCAGAGATGTGAAATGATTAAGCCACTAGGCTGTAACCGCAATAACCCGAGTTCAAATCACAGTTGGCTACACAATCTTATAATCACAATCTTATAAAGAAGGTTTATCTGACTTACAGTTTTTGAGTTGACTTAAATAATTATGGAACGCGGTCTAAAAATTAATGCATCTTCATGTTAACAAGATCCGCTACTCAAAACTTTTTACGACAAAGGATTTACATTTTAGACATTTTAGAAACTAACCATTATAAGCTTTCTGAAGTCCAAAGTTGGATGATTACGTGCTGCGGAGACTAACATTCAAACAAACTTGCTTGTAAAGGAGTGGCGACTGCGGATTTCATGTAAAAAGAAATTCGAATGCGTAAATCTTATTTGATATGATATTATATGATATTTTACATGGCTGAACGGCGGAATAATGCCCCCTTTAGGGGCAGTCTCGTTATCCCTGTCCTATTTAATGTTTAAGGCTCTGAGTAAAACTTAAAGTGCTGGTATCGGTTAATACTATGCTCACATTAAAACTAAATGCAAAACTAGAACCAGATAAGTTACAACATTTATGTGAAGATCAATATGGATAATTTATGCGCGTTCTCACTGTATTGAGCGTTTTGGCAACAAGATACATTGTGAATTTGATACAATAGTACACAACAGCAACACAAAATTGCTCTTTGCACGCTATGTAGGTATTTAATTGTAGCATTTTGCTTACTATTTCGCGATAAGAGCGGGTAACGTGTCGTAAAGAATCTATATGTACTTCCTTTTGATGATCTGGTTTTTGCAAAGTTCCATTCCAAATTTTAAACGAAGCTTTAGCAAAATTTCCATTTCTTAATCCATGATGATTGCAATCTACATGTTTTCCGTGTCCTCAGCCGCAAAAATTTCGCCAGGACTCACTTGTCATACATCTGTCCAAATCCTGCAGTTATATTTTCGTTAATGAAAACGCCTCCTGGGGCCGATGTTATCAAGCATCTCAACCCGGGTCGAGATTGGGGTTGAAAATTTCAACCCAATGTTATCAAAATATGGTTGAATAAACCCGGGTTGAAATAGCAGGGTTGGGGTTGAAATTTGGGTTGAGTTCCAACCCAATGTTATCATTAAACCCGGGTTGGAAATTCGGGTTGAGTTTGGGGTTGAAATGGCTGAATCTCAACCCTGCACAATGAGCAATGGTTGAAATTTCAACCCGGGTTGAGACTTTAGCTGAAGGGGGCCGTTTGAGTTATTTAGATCTATTGATTAGTTAGTTTCAACTTTCAAGGAACTTTCACTTCTTACTCCATTTTGATTACTTTTCTCAATATTAATATTATTGGCTGTTTGTTATTAATTTTCGAAATGCTTGCTGGATTTGCAAAAGAAGAGGAATTTATTTTAACTCGACGATGTCGAGTATTTCGTGGTCGCCGCGATCCCTTCGATCTGTATTCGGATGAAGAAATGCCCCTCAGATACCGATTTTCTAGAGCAGGCATTGACCGAATTATGAATTTGATCGAAGTTACTGTTGCCATGACTACCTATCGCATAACCAAAACAAAGCACACAAATGGGAGAAACTGTGGCCGTTGTCATAAAGTTGTCTGCGTGTTGCTATATATAACACTGATATATATATATATATATATATATATATATATATATATATATATATATATATATATATATATATATATATATATATATATATATATATATATATATATATATATATATATATATATATATATATATATATATATATATATATGCATATGCATATGCATATATATATGCATACTAGCCTGCGCTAAGAAAAACGGGTTGACAATGGGGTTGAAATAACTCAACCCGGGTTAAGCTAACCCAACCCCAAAAAGGTTTGATAAAATAGGGTTGAGCGTCGGGGTTTAGCCAACCCGAAATTTTAGGGTTGCACCCAAAAATGGGTTCAACCCGGGTTGAATTCAACCCGATTTTAATAACATCGGCCCATGATGGATCAACAATGCAACTGGAAACTTTGGCCACAATGAATATTAGGAACCGCTATCGCTAAATCGAACCGAACCGCTAAATTGGCGAATTCTAAAAATAGAAATCTTTAGAATTCGGGTACTTCAAAAATGTTATTCGAAAGTTTTCTAAATTTCTCATTAATCCTTACGTCAAGAAGCTGCATATTCCGTTTTTGGGTTCGAGATGCTTTTGGCATAGATCACCAGTTAAAATTATACGGATTCGCCTTTAACGCACACATTGGTTTATTGCTTATTGGTATTAACACATTTAGCAATATACACATTTATCTTAGACATGAGATTACCTTTCAATTGTTTAGAAGAAGTCGACTAACGTCTCAAATTGAGTTAGCTTACACACTATTCTACTTTAATTTCAAATCGCCTGCTGTGTTTGCATAATCTCTTTGTTTTCACGTCCAGAAGTGACTACTTTGACATTACAACAACAATCAGCAAACCTACCAATTCTGTAAGTGTCAACACCGCAATATTTCCATTACGTAATTCGAACTTTATTAAGGATGCTACAGAATTAGAGTAAACAAAGTACTGGAAGCAACGAATACGCCAATTCTCGAAAGGCTTACGTTAACTTAACAGTCTCTAACAATTAGTTGCATAGTTTCCGTGGTAAAACACTCCATCAAATGGTAACTTCTCAGGCTGATTGTGGATGTTTTAAAGTATGCATTGTTATTTATGCATTATCAGAACTACGCTACGGCTGCCGTGGCGCTACGTTGTGTAAAAACGAAATTAGCAGTTTGCAAATTTGCAGCAATGCAACGACTTGAAGGAATAGTTACAAGAAACAGCAAAGTAAACGAAATAACTTTGAAACCAAATGCTTAGATCAAATCTATTGTAGAGCACATTACTAAATGGAGCGGATCCGAAACTAAAGTAAGTAGCCCACATTATCTTTAAAGGAAACTGTAGAGGCGATTGATACGCATTTCAAATTATCATTATTATTTATTCTTTGTCAGCATTTCCTTTGCTACGTAGAGTTGCTGTAGTCGTGATAACAGTATTAGTTTTCACTTGAAAGCAGAAATGTCAAGCATTCTAGTCATAATTGAGAATCCATGCTTTCACAGAAGGCGCATACGCACCGCAATAGATACAGTGAGTAAAGTCTGTATTTTGATTAACTAGAGAGTCTTTGATTATATCGAATATATGCAATCATCTTTTATTAAAGGATGTTGCTATAATGTTTGTCCACTTTTTTCTACTTAATAATTTTGGATTATATTTAGGCTGAGCAAAGTGCATGTCTACTTACAGAGATCATCATACCTGCAGCGAATAGAGCAATTTGAATATAAGGCAAACCCAACTTAGTTTTTTCTGTTAATAAATTGCTATAATTCTACAATTTTAAATATTATTAATACTTGTAAAAATAAAAATGCCAGATGTAACAACCGCACATTAGTTTCAGATATTGTGTGAATCTTTTTTTATTTCAGATCACCGACTTTCTTTCGCAATTTGCTGGGATTATGGGAATAGCAACAGGAGCATCTGTTTTATCAATAGCAGAACTATCAGTTGCGATTTCACATTGTCTTCGAAAATATTTCCATTCTTAACAGGAATTAAATACGACAGTCATTTACAGTTAAATAAACTGAATGTTCAAAAGTCATGTAAACATGGAGAAAGTATTAACATCGTCTTTCTAGTCTTTCAAATTGGAAGGGTGGCATATAAAGCTAGTCTGTGATAGGTTTAGTTGATGTAGTCTGCTCAGTTTTTGTTGAATTACGCAAATCTCTGTCTTCTCTGCCTGCATTTTACCGCCTTGTTACATAGCTCCATTGCTGCTTCATTAAGGGTTGACAAGAATCCGCCCAGCAGAAAATGAGCTTTCATCACAGTCAGCAAACTGTCTTTAACTTCCAAAAGAAGCAAGCTAAACTATACTATATATTTATTTTTAACAAATGGGTGTATCTGAAGAAAGTTAAGTAAAACATGATCAAATAAGAAAATAAATTATAAGTAAATTGCCTGCTCTGCATCCGTTCTAAATGTAGCGATCAGTGACAACACTTACAGTAGTAGTCGCACAGGTAAGATGGTACGTCTCTTTCCAGTCAGAACTATCTTTCAAAAGGGTGCTGGAATCTGGTGCAGTGCCTAGGTGTACGTGGAAATAATGTACGTATCTCAATAACTAATATTTTATTAATAAATTGCAACCATGGCACGCCATTAGTGGTTGTGCCTTGCGACGCAGCTATATCATACGGACGATTGTGAGAACTGTTCTCATTTACGGCAATGCAAAAATATAGCTACAGACAAACATGCTCTTGGGAGGTTGACCCTTTAGACCTGCAGCTCTTCTCCCCAGGTTGGTTGCTTACTCTCCAGAAATCGGACTTTTCCGGTTTTCTAGGCAAAAACATTCCCCTCCTGCACATGTTCGCTACGACACATGAATCCAACTTCCTCTACTAATTTTATGCATGTCCAACATTTTAAAGTTAGCAGTAGTAACCACTAGCAAGTGTACACAGTGACATGAGCATGCCAGTAGGCAAACTCTCTGTTAAACATAGAAAAAGTATTCTCTGTTTGCTATTTGCTATATTTGCCCCCTCGCAAATTAGACCCATCACTTCAAAATATTCTCGCGCTGAGCTGGCACACACTTGTGTTTCGAGCTTGAACACAAAAGCATAGGTCGAGTGACCGTTGTTCGTTGCGACCGGATACTAATATGCGGTGCGAAGAGGTCTTTGTGTTTAATTTGAGGATGGGTCCGCTAGCATTCAGACGATGTAGTATAGGCAGTAGCGGAAGACGCAACTACCTCTCCTCCAATTTCATTTCATGAAGCATAACAATCCCTAAATTACCTTTAAAAGTGTTTAATATTGTTATGTATTCATTTACTGGAGTGTCTGGTATTTGTGATGAGCTTTCGGATGCGAAAACACATATTTTATTTCTGAGCGACTTTTTCAGTCCAATCTCAACACTTTCGTTCAGGCGCCAGTAGGTCCGGCGCCCCCTTAAAATTTATACTCCCCCACACCTGGCGAGACCCGCCCGGGGTTAAAAGAGAGCCGCCTGGACAATATCTCGAGGACAGTCAGGGCTTGTGTTACATTGCGCCAGTCCTCACGTAATTTGTGGTGGTGCTGTGGTTCAACTCCCTGACCTCACATATTACACATCGTTTTTGTTCTGATAACAGATAGTGAATGTAGTGGATGCTCATGTCATTATGTACTCTTTGTTCATAGGTGTCTCAGGGTCTCTATCTTTATGTCCTTGCTTCTATGTCTTTGTCCTTTTGTCTCTATGATGATTAGAAACAAGTCGTTCATACTTAAAGGACCAAAAAACAGAGACGTGGTCATGTGACGACAAATTCAAATTTCATCGGTCATTGGGTTTGGTTTAAAACGAGCAAACACTTTTTGACTTGAATAATAATAATATATTATTATTATTATTATTATTATTATTATTATTATCGTATTAACAATGAACGTTATATACTCGTAAAACTAACCTTAAAATTGGATATAGATGCAGTTATTTTAAAAATTCAACTTAACAACCTGACCACGTGATATCCTTCGCTGTTTTGATTGGCTGTCGCTTAAGGACAGGCAGAAAATTTCAGCATTGCTAGGCTTCGCTTAGAGACTCCTAAGAACAACTTAGAGACAAAAGGACAAAAGAACAGAGACAGGTATGAACCGGATAGAGACAGAGACATAGAGACAGAGACTTAGAGACAGAGACTTTGAGACAAGTCTGGAAAGGGCTCTATCATTACTAACAGGGGACTACGTATTAAATAATACACCTGTTGTAACTTTACAAGGGATGCATAAAAGGCTACAGAATTTCTGAGGCGACTTTTCTACTAAATTAAGATTCTTCGACAATCTGAACTCGACCATCAGAAGGTTCACCATTATTTTAAAACTAAACAGTATACGGTCAGTTCAATCCTGCTTAACGTTTGAAACAATTTTATGCAGTAATGCTTCTTTTTGTTTTGAAACAAAGGTAATAGTAAGGGCAAACTCAGTACTACATAATAATGCTTAATCGATCACTTCAATCGTTTGGATTTTTTGTGGGAAAGTGGGATGTCACCGTTTGTCATCACAGTGTCACGTAAATTAATAATTTTTCTATTAATTATCTGGCATAAGTTTCATGTGCTCGTTTATTGCCTAGACTTATAAAGAGTCATCGAGTCAGTAAATCCATCAATTCTGTTCAACTCAGTTACCGAACCAATATATTCATATTCTATATGAATATTCTATGTGATGTAAAATATCTAGTTACTAAAGATTATGGTGTTTCGATTTCACAATATGTTATCGCAGCGTGTTTTAGAAAGCTCTACTTGACACGATAATATTAGCCAGATTGGTATCCCTATTTCCCTGAAAAGCAAATTATCCAAATTTTCAAGCTTTAAACTTGAATAACTGTCACACCGTTATTTCCAATATTTCAATATTTTGTCTTGTTTTGAAAACAGATGAGCTCATATTGAGTTTGAAGTGAACAAATCCGTGGGAATCAAAGATCTTCCTTTTCCAACTAATTCTATGTCCTTTTCAAAAAACTTCGAAATATGGAATTAGGCCGAATAAAAGCTATGTACAAGCTGACAACAAATATATTTGGCCTCCAATGAAAATTTCTAAGAAGCCAGATTAACCATTTGTAAGCGAGCTTTCAGATTTGCAGAGATTATCAGCCCCGAATGGCTAAGGTAAGTTACAGAGGGACTTCCAACATGTTCCATAAAGTATGATGTGGCGAGAATATTATTTCCCAAGTGAAACAAGCCTGACTTTTGAAAAGCAATTTTAATTTTAGCCTTTTGACCGATTTTTCAGCAATCCTCAATTTCGCTCATGCTGACATGTTTTGTAATCACACGGGGTCGGCGAAACAAGACAAGTGCACTTCACAAAATATCGCTGCTACCCTACAACAGAGACGAAACAGACAGATGGAAACGTATGTTGGAAATCGAAAATTACGGCAGAACAGAGCCCGCTAAATAGACACTACAGCGCCACAACAACTTTGCACATAAGTTAGGGAAATATTGTATGGCGTGCTGAACTACCTTGGTGCAACGGAGTCTTGGTGAATTTTCAAAATCAAACTGTTAGAAAATTGACCACTTTGGACCATGATGACTACGGGACACCTTTCTTCTTTAAAGCCGGGAGCCATATATTCAAATCATATGAATCCTATTAACCATATATTAACCCTTAGCACTACGGTGACAACCATTAAACCAAACAAACTATCTCAACTCCACTACTACCAAGCATCACAAATGACTCCATCCCCAGAGCGGTAGGGCTGCAGTACGGTCGCCAAATCAGAAACGTTGAAATCAGCTATGTAAGATGTGATGAAAGGTGTCCAGGGTGGTGTCGAAGCGGCAGCTTTTATGAAACATACATACGTTTCACTTGCTTTGAACGTCCACAAGGTGAATGAAATTCAGGAATGCTTGTTAAATAGATGTTTAGCGATATTAAGCGATGAAATTGAGCGTCTTTTTATATTAGTAATATCCGTATTTGCATGAACCTATTTTCATTCTATGCCACTCTAGCATACAGTTTCATTCACTAAATAGTTGTCATGATAGGACATATAACTCAGAATAGATTTCCCCCCTCCTTTGTTTGTTTTCGATACATATTGTTAGCATCCTGACCAAATCAAGTTCAAATTTGATAAAACTTTAAAATAAGTTATTTTAGCGTACTAACATCATACGCCTACGCACATACTTCAAACCGCTCATGTGTGTGGTTAGCACCGACGGGGAAGAAAAACATCATCTAAGTGATTCAAAGCCGAAGTTATTTTAACGATAAATTCTAGCTAGCGCGTACATCAAAACTTAACATACTGGTCTGGTGGACCATAGGTAGCGAAGCAATACACATACTACATAGTACATATACAGATGCACTGTTGTTCTGCTGACAATAAAAATATTTCTTCTTGCTTTGGAGGCAGTGGGAAGGTTGAAGTCACTCTTCCAGCGTTTTGACCATTTTGACCATTCTTCGCGCCAAGTGGTCATGCCTGGAGTCTAATGCCAATTGACCATGAACTCTGCTGTGACCTTACCTACAAAATGTAAGTGAGAACAAAGAAACCGCATCAAACAGTGCAAATGAGAGGAGGAGATTCTGCGCAATGACTGTACCCACAATTCCACACATGCTGCGTTTATTCGCCAGAATGTCCAAAGTTGAAGCTGGCACAGTTTCACAACAACCTAATCTCTAAATCACAACTTGATTTTCAAAATGAATACGCTCTACTACTGTTTGCTGGGTTTGTTGCAATATTTGAAACATTAAAAAATGTAAATAATTATCGATTTCATAAAACTTAGCATTTCTTTTGGGTTAGTTGTCGAATCTGTTCTGAAGTCCATTGTTTGCCTGCAAATCAGATCATTGTGATTTTGGGACCACTATGGAAGACAGTTGAGATCATGTTTCGGGACTACAGATGAAACGGGAAACTGGGATTGTAGCTGGATACCGACGAAACGAAGGGAAGGAAAGTGGGCTATTTTGAGGCTCTTTAAATCAAATCAAATTGTAAGCTAGGCAAAGTTATTCCATAAATCCGTGAAAGGCAACCAGCTTTCGGCTAAGTGACGGAGTAGATCCTCCTTGTTATTCTTGACAAAAGACTATTGTTCACTCAATGATTTTCTTCACTAATGTCGGAAAGTCTTGGTTACTTAGCAAAGGTCTAGGTTCGGCCAAACTGGGTTATGTGTCTATCAAAACATTTTGAGTACATCATTATAGCGAGATTCCTCGGATGCGGGGTATGAAAATTTTATTAGCTGATTTCCGAGGAAAAGTTTATAGCTTTAGCCTAGCTAACTTGATTCCAGCCAAACCAACGTAAATTCCAGGTAAACGTTTTAGCCTAAGCTTGCCTAGCTAGATTCCAGCCAGGCTGACGCAATTCCAGGAATGCTTATACGCTTAGTTTCAGTCAATAAAATTCCACCGCCGCCAGACAGGATTCCGCGGAATTTATTGCACATATCGTCGATAGGTATTCTGGATACTAGTTAGCGAAATTCCGTTCTAAGCCAGCAAGATTCCACCAAGTTGAGTGCATTTTTGCTGCAAATGTCTTGGCAAGCGTGTGCCGAAACGTATGAAATCTTATATATTTGTTATTTGTATGCATTATCAACGTGCAGCGTGAATCCTCGTATACTGGCAGCATTGTTAATCCTAATAACCATCACCTACTGCTAAGTATACTACTCTACTGATTAAGCCAATAACTAGATTGCATGTTTGCAGTCAAGGTTATCAGATATGGTGGTGCAATCGCTCTCTCGCTTAGTACTAACTAGAGCCCAGTCTCGGTCTCGCTTAAGGTGGTGATTCCTTTTGGGCACATATTGTTGATTGACGGTTGAAATCAAGATGAAATTTGATGAAACTTTCCAAAATAAGTTATTTTAGCATTCTAACACTCTCCGCGCAATCCCGCTTCAAGAATTCGACGTCTCCGTTCAGAGTGGTTTTTGTCAATTCTTGACCGTTAGGCAGTAGATGCATAGCTATGATTATATTCATTCGAAAGATCTTGTTGAGCTCTACATTTTCGCTTTTTGAAGTTACCTTTCTAGCTTTTCGCTATCGTGAGATATAGTCGATTTTCTTATTTTGGCGTTGACAACTTGTCATTTTTGCAGAAATCAAATAATGCGCCATTTCTTGAGCTACGTAAGCCGTAAAATTAAACTACGGGTGTCAATTTGAAGGTATTCTCGAGACCGATTATCCGTGACATTATAATCTTCTAACTGCTACCCCGTGTGCTGCTATCATAGAAAATGTAGTTTTTGCAAAAACATGACCGAATTTTTTCCAGCGATTGTGGAGCATTTACTATGCAAGCTAGATGGTTACTGGACGTATTTTACACTAAAATACCCAGGGACCCTTTTTTAGTTGTCCCGATTGCTGCTTTCTAGCTAAAGTGGTCGCTTGTCAAAGTTGGGAAAAGTAGGCAAAATCCAGGTTGCGCATACATTTTAGCTAATTTCTTTATAACGAAGAGCGGTTTCATAATAATTAAAAAAGGGTCCCCAGCAATTTGATAGTAGAATCGAATGATATGGCCGATGCCTCACGAAAAAATTTACTTTAGTCTGCAAACAATCTGGAATCTTAAATTACTTCGAAAATGCAGCAAAATAATTTCCAAGAACTATGACAAATGAGTACCTGGTACAGTTAGAGTTAGTTGCGGTTAGGTTCTGTTTGAGAGGAAGTTTCTAGTAAATTTATGGAAGTCCTGTCTGGATGTTGGATGTTCGAATTTAGATTGTTTGTTGCTATTATTTGGCGTAAAGTATATTCGAAGTTGTCCTAGTCCTCGCTTTTGTAGTTTTAATAAAGTCGTCAGCAAAAAGTTGAATCTTGAATTGAATTGAATGCGCTTGAATTGCCAGTAAAATGTATTGTAACTTTTTATCTGATTTAGTTGGTCAGGTCTCATATCTCTCAGCTGTCGCACTAAACGCTATTGACCTGTAATCTAAGGATCTTAACTTAGTAGTCAATCGATAAACAATATATTATTAATCTCGCAGACTCAAACTTCACAAATGCTTAAAAACTTAAGATTTTGTCAATTTTAGACACTTGGACAGCAGCTGCGTATTCATTACATATAGCGAAACAACAACAAATCTGCCCAGGCACATACGTAAATGCACGACTTATACATTTTCCCGTTAAATACAAATAATTAAACTGCCATAGGGTGAAACTCAGACTTTAGTGAGTTTTAACGATTAAATTAGAGTACAAGGTAATGATGTGTAGGTGGCACTTTCATAGCGGTGCAAAGTAAACTTTGCTTTGAACCCGGCCTTGGCCCAGCACAGGATTCCACCGGGCCGATCGGGATTTTTGGGCCCGACCAGGAACAGGCCAGGGTTTTTTTTCAGTTTTCAGGTTTTTCGTTTTCAGGTGAAAGAAAAAATTGATGCAAATGGACAGAAAAACAAAAAAGTTTTACTGAGAATCCTTGAATCTAAAATATTAATATAGTGTGTGTTGACATTGTATAATATGTATCAGGTATAAATTAAAACAAGTATTTTGGTACTTTCACTCCGCTAGAGAACGATAAGTCGATTTCTTTCCAATGCTTTCAATGACCTGTGAGATTGCTGTGTGACACAGTAACTTATCATATCTATTCTTTTTGAGACAAAGTTTATAAAAATTCACGAGACAAACAGAAAAGCTGCATTATCATAAAGCGTTATTTTAGATTAACAGGTATGTTTCTGCTACGCCAGTATATTATTTTTGCTGTTATTTCCACTGACCCATGTTTACTTTCTAACTCATTACTAAACAACATCTACATCAAAAATCTGTTTTGAGGCCGCCCTGGGGGTCTGTTTCGAGCTCGATCTTCGGGCCGAGTTTGACAAGGTCGGCCCGGCCCGGATGACTTGGAACGGTCCGTCGTAGATTTTCCACTGACGTCACAACGCTACTTATACTTCATCACAGTGTGTCATGCATAATATGCGTCATCCCATCTCTTTTCAGTAATAGGAATAGGCAGAATATAATAGCCTACGCTTTTTGATTTTTCATACATATCAGCGTTCTGCCAATGAATAATGGTGACAGCATCCAAGGATTGGCGAACTTGCCTAAATGATATCCATTAAACGACATTTGATTTGTTTTAGCTTCATTGGAACTGACACATACAGCAAACCATCTGCAAAACTAATTCCCGTTATGAGATTTTAACTTCAAACCTCTGCTCTGAGTCAACTTTGAGCACACGTTATGTTAGAACATTTTGCAGCACAATTTGAACTGTTTCTTGCATTGTCAATGCGCAGCTCTAACAAAGTTTACCCCAAAAAGGTTATACCCGTTAACAAAGTGAAGGAAAAATTTAAGTATGCGGGACTTTAAGTATTGACTTATAGCACTGACTGTAGTTTTTACTACCGGGCGTGCAATTATTAAATACTATTCTACCATTTCATCTACTATTTCTATATTGTACCTAGTAGGAAATTGTAAGCTGTGAAATAGTTACTGTAAGTTGTAAGTAAGGAAGCAGTGAACAGTATATGTTTCAGACCAATAATCAAAGCATAAGATCATCGAATACGATTTGTTGCTGACCAAGCCTTAGTTATTTTGTGTTTAAGGGACCAGAAGTTCTGCCTGGACACACGCATGGCGACCACATCGTTTCTAAGTTTTAGTGTTAAAAACGCCACATGTCGGATCTATGAGTAGCAAGTCATCCTTGCCAAAGGTCTCCCCGGCTCGGCCTTCAAGCACTAAATCGATCCAAACAAAGCAGAATACAAAATAAAATTATTCGCATTCGTTATAAAAATATTTGCAGCATCCCATTATGACCTGTTCGGTCTCGCGATCGCGAAACAAATGTATTTGTAAGTATTTCCAGAATTGTTTACAGGACTTTTTATTGGCATATCCTGTTATAATTCTAGTAAAGGAATTGATTGCAACCTAAATTCTCCAAGCCGTAACCTACGAAATAAGATCACACATAGGCATTAGAAACAATGCAATTCATTAGTTCTACAAAATGACTTTTAGCAATTTTGTAAACATTAAGAATTTTAACACATTCTTGCAAAATCCTTGCAAAGTCTCAATTATGGCATTCTTCCTGCATTGGTGTAAGAACATTCATAGTAAGAAACGCCCACCATTATCTTTGTCCAATCTAGTAACAAAGTAACTACATTTTACAACGCTCCTACCCGAGTCGGGCTGGAACGACAGCTAAGGACTGTTTAGTCTTAGACGCGGTCATTGAAAGAGCTAAGTGATGTCATAGCTAAATATTGGACGCAGTGTGAAATATTTCCTTGATTTTACTCTAAAATATTCAAAAGTGGGTGCTAACTTCATGAAAATTCATACTAAATTCTCCTTTAGTGTTCGGTCCAAGGTCCGACGTAGTGTGAACTATTTTCTGATATTTCTTTTGATTTCTATTTGAAATTATCTAAAATGAAGAAAATGAAGTGTTATCTTTATGAATGATAAATGGAAAATTGTCCTCTTGTGTAGGAACCTCGGTTCCTTAGCTAAATTGTGTCCGCCATTGAAATTCAGCGCAAATTCAGTCTCACCGAAATTTTCGTACAGAGCGGCGGCTCTTTTCACCTGTTCATCAGCATTCAGCTGGGACCTTTCTCGTAAGTTCTTGGCTGGGGGATTCAGTTTCCTCCTAAGTTGGGTGTGGGTTATCCCCTTTTGTTTATTTTTGTCAAGTGAATTTTGTTGTGTACATTGAGTAGTTATGAAAGTGCTTGATTATTTCGAACTGTAAAATTTATGTTTTTCTCTATTTTGTCAATCGTATTTATGTGTCAAAAACAGTAAACTCACGGTACCGAATTTGGACTGCCGGCGCCTGCTGTAGTTGGTTAAGGGATAGCGAGTGTAGGGACGAGATTCGAGTTTGACATGCACACACTCACGAACCTAGCAGCTCTTTTAATTTAAATTCATTCGTTCACCGAGACAAACAAATACCTTTACAACTGGCGACCGTTCCTTCAGGAGAGTAGCATGTCAAACTCGTCAGATTCGTCTCGCCCGCTTACTCGCTATTTAAAAAGGATCCGTGACGAAACAGTTCGTCTTTTTTCAGAATTACCCCCAAATGCTCAGGTGCCGGAGGTTACGGATAGTTTTTTGAACCGTCATTTTTTTCAAAAGTCTTCTGCAAACTTGGGGGGGGCGACAGCATGGGGGGAACGGGGGGATTGCCTCCCCCCAAAATTTACAAAATCCGACTCCCCCTTGTAGTTCAAACCCACCCCCTCCCCCACCTCCACAAGTTGCAGTTTCTTCCCCAGTTGTGCCGCGACGTTCGGGGGTTCACTTTTCTGGATCTCCCCACCCCCAAAACTCTGAAATTATACACCTACAAAATTCTGAACCCCCCACCCCCAAAATTTTGAAAACCTACACCTACAAAATTCTGAACCCCGCCACCCCCAAAATTTTGAAAATCTACACCCACAAAATTCTGAACCCCCCACCCCCAAAATTTTGAAAATCTACACCTACAAAATTCCGAACCCCCCCATCCCCCCATTTTTCGTGGTGCTGTTCGACCCCCGACCCCACCCCGGAATAGGCGCAGCCATTCCGCCTCCAGGGGACAGTTGTCGGGAGAAACGTTTCGGGGGGATATAAATTTTTCGGGGGCCCTAATGAATACTTGGGGTTCTCCGGCAGTTGGGGAACCGGTGGGGCAAAATTTTGGGGGAGATTCTATTAGGGACCGGAGAGAAACCTCGGTACAGGCGTTGGGGGGACCAATTTCCGGCCCCTCTCAGATTGATTCTCAGTTCGCTCTCCCCCCAAACGAAAATCTGGGCAATTTAGGGGCAGGCAAATTACCTACGCTCTCCCCCAAAAATCTAGCAGACCAAAATTCTGAAAATTCAAATTTTCGCCGGGATTTTGATAATTTTATTTCGCCTCGTTTTGATGTCGTTCAGAGTACTCAAAGTGTTCTTACAGCTGTGGGGTTGCAAAATGGGGCGGCCCCTAATGGTGTGTCTGGGCCGTTGTCCGGGCAAGCCGGAGAGGGACCCCCTCCTCCCCAACAATCTCAAAATTTATCTTCACCTTCTAATATTTTGGGAAATGGGGCGGCCCCTAATGGTGTGTCTGGGCCGTTGTCTTGGCAAGCCGCTGAGGGACCCTCCCTTTCCCAACAAATTCAAAATTTACCTTTTCCCCCAAATTCTTACCCCCCCCCCCAAACCCAAGGAGGGGCTACAGCCCCTCTCCCCCAACATACGTATTCTCTCCGGTCTCCCCAGGGCCCGCCCGATGTTGTTGGGACATTCTCCCGACAGGACGGAAACGGTTCCTGCCCCCCATAGATTCAAATTTTTCACAAAATTTTGGTCATAATGTTCTGGTTTCGCCCGAAGTTGTTGGAACACTTTCTCGGCGAGCGGAAAACGGGACCCCTCTACCCCCGAACGGACCAAATTTTCAGCAAAATTTCGGGGAAAATGTTGTTTGTTCAGAAAATGGGTCTGTTTATAATTCTGCAAATAGTCAAAATTCGGGTTTTTTGTCGGAAGGGGGCGGGTCAAGCCATAACACCCCCGCATCTTATATGGAGCAGAATCTTGGCGGGGGGCACCACCCCCCAGAGCCCAGTTACTTACCTAATACTCAAATCCCACATAGCATCCCAGTGGCCTCAGTAGCAGATTTTCAGAAAAATACGTACGTACCGCCGGCAAATTCTCAAGTCCCTCAGTTGTCTCATTTGGGGGGACATGTCATTCCCCGTGACCAATACGGAAACCCCCTACCGGATCGAGCTACGGCTCCCTCTCATATTTCGGTACATCGCACTCCAGTTTGCGCCGGGGGTCCCTCCGCACCAAAATTATATCATACACAGCCTCCTCCACCTCCCCCTTTACCGGTCCCCCCATCCTTGCACTCAAAACCCCCCTTTGGCCTCACCAAGTCGTCTAATTCAACAGGGTCGTGTAAATGATCAGGATCCCAAATATTTTTTGATCACTCCCCGCTCTTATGGTCAACATTTGTATGAAGGTGCTCAACTTGCAGCTCCTGATCCGCACCAGCAGCAAGTTCCTCAACTGCGCTACCAGCCTCCCAACGAACAGTTTCCGGAGGGGCAATATTTTATACGTACACCTGCAGATTTTCAACACGATCGCTTAGAACAGCAGGTTTTCAGAATCCGGTCATTGCAGAACTGGACAGAAATCATTTGTGGGAGGGGTCCCAGCAAAACCTCCCGCCCCTCAGGGTACCACCATACGTACCTCAACAGACCCCTAACAACCCATACTATATGGCAGATATGGTTGCCTCTCATGCCTGTGCGACTGACTATGTATCCCAAAACCGCCCCCCTACCCCTAACGAGACCTCCCAGCAGCGGGGATTGCACTCGTCTGTGTCTTCCTTATGGGAGGGCAAGGACGCGGTGCCCCTCCCTGCTGGACAGGAACCTCCGGGGGGCAACCCCCCCCCCCAAAATTCGGCGCCTACCACGCTTCCGCCGGTTTCTAATTCACAGCAGGTATGTACGTACATACCGCCACACCTTCAACCATCACTTTCTCCTCCTCCTCCGGGTCCCCCTCCTACCCCTTCATCTTTTTCGAACCAGAGTTCCCATACGGTACATACTGTGGGGAAAAATCCAAAACACCTAAAAATTCTCGTCACCCCACTCCTGAGACCATGCAACCAACGGACATTTCCGTCCCTAAATTCGACACTAGCCTTTTTCGGTATTATCTTGAAGTCCTACGGAAAGTCCCTCGGTACGATCCGAAATATGCTTATTTTGAAGATTGGCTTCCTCAATTCGAATCGGCCGTGGCGGTTCACGCGGTCCCGGAGGCTCAGTGGGGGCGTCTTCTTTGGAATAAACTCTCCGGAAAAGCTCAAATTTTCGCCTCCCGTTGTGGCCCACAGGTCGTGGAGTCTTACACCGGTTTTCTTGAGTTGATAAAATCTCAGTTTCCAAAACCTCAACTTTCTTTACGTGATAGGTTTTCTGCTTTTGCTCACCGAAAACAGCTTCATAACGAATCAGTTCGTCATTATATTTCTGAACTGCAGGCTATGGCCCTCGACCTGTGGGACACCCAGGAGGAAAGGGAAGAACAATGCGTTCAACAACTTTTCGCCGGAGTCCACGACAAGTTCGCCCTTGCACTGGCCTCCCTCTACCAGAGTGAACGCCCGACCATGCAAGATGTGCGTCGTATCATTGACCGTCTGGAGTCTCGCGAAGCCAGGGCTCCGGAGGGCGACACTTTATCGTACGATTTACCCATTTACTATGTCGAAGAAGGCGGTTCCGATAATCAGCCTCAGAATCAGAGAACCTCAGATTCTACTTCTCAGGCAAACTTAGAAGTCGCTGCTTCCCGCCTTGGTTTCCGTGAGATGAAGGATTGGTTTGAACAACACATCCAAGAAGCCCTGGCTAAGTGGGATGAGGAAAAACGTAAGAAATTTTCCGCCCCCTGTAGATATTGTAAAAACACCCTCCCGAAAAATGTTGGGAAAGGTACCCCTCAAAAGCCCCTTCTGACTACAAACCTCGCCCTCTTCCGGAGCGAGTTGACCATGTTTTGTATAATCGAACGCCTTATACCCCCCATTATCAAGGACACACGAATCAACAACAATATTATCAACCCGTAAGTTATACCCCACCTCCTCCACATACCCAGTATGCCCCTGTCCAGTCCACCCCTCAACCATCTCAATATTCTGCTCCATCTTCCACCCCTCAACCCTTGTTCCCTTCTAGCCGTCAACAGACACCCCCTGCCGCGGCTCAAAATTTTCACCCCGCTCCTCATCAAACTCAAAATACTTCTCACAATACTCCATATCAGCGCATTGTCATGGCAAATGCTGGTATTCCGGAGTTGTCCCAAAATTTTGTACCTGCGTCGGATTTGGGAGCAGGGGCTCAAGCTGCCTCTCCCTCGGGTGGGTCGACCCCCCTTCACCTTGCAACAGGCAAACCAGATGTTGGGCCAGTTTCATGTTTCTGTGGTGTCAGCCCGGCCAGGTGGCGGTCCTGCTCCGCGGGGGGAGGGGCCCCTCCAGTCTAGTCCGGAGGCACTTTCAATCTCTACCGACCTTGATTCTCGACATCTCGATTTGTCAATGTCAGAAGCTCAGTTGTCAAGTGTTTTTTCAAAAGTAGTTCATAATCTGACCCATTTACAGGCAATTCATCGTGATACGTATAGTTTTATGCAAGAATATCACTATGCTTTATCTAACCAAATGCGTGAAATGGCACTTCTATTAAAACGTTTATGCCCTAATCAATCGGAATATGACTCGATTATGCTTGTGGAAAAACACCCACCTTCTACTTGGGCTGCGGGTTTTTCTCCGGTTCTCGGGGGGATGCCCCCTTCCCAGCCAGCACAGGCACAGAGTGTCTCAGTGGCCACGGAGACGGAACAGCCCACTGTTATTGACACTGCGCAAGACAAGGAAAATCCTGTTTCAGGCCATCTAGCTTCCGTAGCGGTGACTCCGGGAGCCTCGGCTGGAATTGAATCCGAACAGGTACTAGCGGCAGCGGACAATATGCCCGCTATTCTGGTAACATCTGGCGCCGCAAGAATTTTGGCGATTATAGATTCCGGGGCGTCGATTTCTATCATTAGCCCCCGAACAGTACAGAGAATCTTGGCCAGCGGGGCGGAGGTTCGTTTTGATCACCCTGACCCCATCACTGCTGTCACTTCAAATAATGCTCCCCTAAAAATTTCCGCCAAAGTTTTTGTTATTTTTACAGTGGGGTGCAAAGAATACGGTTGGTCTTTTCATATGGCACCCGAATTTTATCGGGATATGCTAATTGGCACGGACTTTATGAAAATGTTCCAGTGGGACTTATTATTTTCTTCAAATGAGGTGAATATGCAAGGCATCCGTCATCCTTTGCTCTCGGCGGTTGACATTCGGGCTGAATTTTTAGCAAACTGGTGCGATGAAACTCCGGCAGTGATGGCAGTGGATGTAGTAGTTCCCCCACCTCGGAGGTGTGGGCGCAAGCTCGAACCTCCTCCGCTGTTCGGGGACCACTGTGCTTTTTCGACCCCATGGAATCTTTATTGTCCGAGCATAAAATTTTACCTTATGCTGGGGTGGTTCAAATTTTGGAAAACTTCTTCGAACTTTTAATGGTGAATCCTACTCCATCTCCAATTACAATTCCACGAGCTACAGTTCTTGGGTCGGTTACTCCTGTGCGGGATTATTCCGCCCGGGAACCTGTTTTGGGTGATCTCAACATTTTTACTCCGGTCCAAGTTCACTTAGACGAATTTGCACGCGATTTGCTTTTTGCTGTTGATGCACGTATGGGGGACCCTCCACTCCGGGAAGGTTCTCCATTCGATCCGTATCTACGGCAAAGGGCTCAAGACGACCAGCAAATTGTGTTTCAATGTCATGAAGAAAATATGGATTCAAATATTTTTTCAAAAGAGGGGGTAGGCCACCCCCTAGAAGAAGAGAATTTGGAATTAGAAGTTGTCAAAGAAAATACCACCCTAGCAAAGGCCTTGTCGACTCCCCCAGAACCTCAAAAAATTTCAAAAGAGGGGGTAGCCTCCCCCTCATCAGGTCAGACAGCTGTTTTAAAACCTTCTTTAATTCCTTCAGAACAATTAGCGCCCCTACCTGAAAATTTGAAAAGGTCTTTTCCGTTAGTTTCCGTGGGGTTTTCTGACCAGCTCCAATATTGGGTTGAAGATTCCCCCGAGTCGCAGGAGGACGTTTCTTCTGGGGGAGGTAGTCTGGGCTGTTGTCCGGGCGACTCTCCTGGGGAACTCCCTGGTGTGTCTGGGCAGTTGTCCGGGCAAGCCAGTGGAGAGTCCACTGGTACTGCGCCTTTGGAGGATCTAGTGGGGGTAGAGGAGTGTGAAGCTCTCGAATCCGTGCCGTGGGTCCCGGTAAAATTCACAAGGCAAGTACATCCGGGTGAGCCCGGATATACGTATATAACGCGTCAACAACTATTAGAAATGTCAACTCAGGAAAATTCTTCTTCTGAGGGGCCAACCTCTTCGGAGGAGGGGGGCGCCTCCAATAATTTGGTTGAAATTGTAAATTCTCCTGCTTTTGCGGACGCAGAAAGACGCGCTCTCTTGCTTGAAAAAATCAAACTTACTGATTGTTGCCTGACGCGTAGGAATCAGCGCAGGCTGAAACTCATGATTTTGAATTTTCCGAATATTTGGGACGCAGCTGGAGGCTGCGGTAAAACCGAAATCGACTATCACTACATCGAAATTGAACCCGGAAAACGCCCTATAAAAGCACGGGCTTACAAGGTCAATCCCGCGCAAAGACAAATCATAGACGAAAAACTTGCCGCATGGTTGGAACAGGGACTCATACAGCCCTCCCGGAGTCCTTGGGCTTCTCCCATTATTCTGGTCGCCAAGAAGGACGGGGACTGGAGGTTATGCGTTGACTATCGAAAATTAAATGCAATCACGAAAAAGGATTGCTACCCCATTCCCTATATTCATGGACTTTTTGAGGCAATTTTGGGCCATTCCATTTTTTCTAAATTAGATTTGGCCTCAGGTTTTCATCAAATTCCCATTTATCCCCCGGACCGGGAAAAAACTGCCTTTATCACCCATTCCGGGCTGTATGAGTTCAAGGTCATGCCGTTCGGACTATGCAATGCCCCGTCAACTTTTCAACGCATTATAGATCGCATAATGGAAGGGTTCACGGTATATATTGATGACATTTTAATATCTAGTGCAACCGAATTTGATCATTTGGATAAACTTCTTGAAATTTTTCTACGTTGTTCAAGAGAGCGTGTCATCCTAAAATTGTCAAAATGTGAATTTGCAAAGTCCTCCATGCCCTTTTTGGGTCATGTTTTGTCTGCCTCCGGGATCTCCACGGATCCGGAGAAAATTCGTGTTGTTAGGGATTTTTCTGTTCCACAAACTGTGAAGGATGTTCAAAGCTTTCTGGGTTTAGCGGGTTATTACAGGCGATTTGTTCCGAATTTTTCCAAAATTGCACATCCCCTAAACTCTTTACTTAAAAAGGACGCAGAATTCATTTGGTCTAGTGCTTGTCAAGCGGCGTTCGAAACCTTAAAGGAAAAATTGATTACGGCCCCTGTATTGGTGTATCCGGACTTCTCAAAGCGGTTCACCTTGGCCACGGATGCCAGCTTTTTAGGTATTGCAGCTGTCCTCCAGCAAACCGATGAACAAGGTAAATTTCATCCGGTTGCATATGCCGCCCGGGCGCTGACCACGGCAGAAAAGATTTATCACGTAACTGAATTAGAAGCCCTGGCGATTTTCTTCGGAATTTCATATTTTCAACATTATTTGATTTTGTACGAATTTGATGTTATAACCGACCATAAAGCACTTGAGTATATGTTGGGTGACCAAGTGGTACCAAAAACTGCCCTTGGTCGAATTGCCCGCTGGAGAGCTTTTCTACGTTCTTTTCGGTTTCGGGTAATTCAGCGCCCGGGTGTCACAAATGGTGCTCCGGATGCACTGTCTCGAAATCCTCCTGAGATACCTGGTTCTTTTGCGGATCATCCTAAAATTCCAGAATTTCTTTTCGCAATCACAAACATGGAGGACGAATATGAGGGCCCTGAGGACCCGCTGGCATCCGAGGCCGGAATTGAAATTTGGAAACAAGCTCTACAATCGGACCCTTTTACAGCAAATATGTTGAAATTTCTACAGGATAAAACTCTTCCGCAGGATCCTGTGGAGGCGTATGCCATACGTAAAACTTCTTCAGAGTATTATATTGAAAATGAAATTTTACATCGGAGGCTTAAGTTTAAACGTCGGGACCCCCTAAAGTTGATAGTAGTTCCCCGGGATTGTCGTAAGTACGTATTTGATGAATGTCATAATACTCTGTTTGCGGGATGTCATAATGGGAGGGACCGCACCCTGGGAATGATTTCTGGAAAATATTTTTGGGAAACTTTAACTCAGGACATAAATCGCTATTTGGATTTGTGTCAAGTTTGTGCTGCATGTAATCCCGGACCTCGCAAAAAGCAGGCCTGGATGCGTTTTTTCACTCCCGTAGAAGCCCCTTTTGAGAGGCTCTCCATGGATGTCATGCACGCCCCTCCTACTTCCTCTGGAAACTCAAAGGTATTGGTCGTGGTTGATTTTTTGACGCGATGGGGTTGGGCTTTTCCTATGCCGAATGAACAGACTCAAACGATTGCTAAAAATTTTGCTGAAAATATTATTGCTGTTCATGGGGCGCCCCGAGAAATTCTCACGGACAAGGGTACTCCCTTTTGTTCTGCTCTAATGGAATCCTTGTGTAAACTTTTGGGGACGAAAAAAGTACGTACTACCGCTTACCACCCTTAGACCAACGGGGCGTGCGAAAGACTGAATGGAACCCTAAAAGCACTTCTACGGAAAGCAATTTTAGGATTTAAGAAAGAATGGGATGAATTGATTCCGTGGGTTTTGTTTGCCTACCGATCTACTCCCCATGCCTCTACCGGTGAATCCCCCTATTACTTACTGTTTGGTCAAGATCCTCGGTTGTTTTCTCAAAATTTACTCAGCCGTAAGGATCCACTTGCGAAAGAATTTACTCCTTCCTACGTTGAAGATTTACGTGAAAAATTACAGTATTCTCGCCAAATTCTTAAAGAATACACTCAAGAAGTTTTGGAAAAACGTCGAGCTACGTATGATGCAAAAACCAAGGTTGTTGAGTATAAGGAAAATATGTTGGTCTGGAAAGACGTCTCTCAGGCAAATATCCCTCGGGGGGCTAGTCGCAAATTTCTCCCCATGTTTCAAGGTCCCTTCCGTGTTATAAAGGTGGTCTCTCCCACTAATGTTGAAATTTTGTCTACTCATCGTTCGGATGCTACTCCGGAATTGATTAATGTGAATCGTCTGAAACCCTTCTATTCATAATTTACTCCCTTTTGCACGGTTAATTTATCTTTC
>JASAND010021438.1:0-17684 GCA_030248195.1 Trissonchulus latispiculum | reverse complement strand
CAAAATAGCAATTTTTACATTTTCGGCCAAAAATTAATATATAATGAATGACAATTTTCGCCGATTTTTAAGAAATTTTTATTAAAATGCTAAGTTTGCTAAAAATATTCCATTTTTCCGAGGCCGAGGAGTCAAATCTTTTTCCCTTCTAGACGAAAACGTCTGCCCTTTAAATTTCTTGGGGTGAGGGTCACCCGTGTACGGTCTGGGGGTGGATGGTATGCACCCCGCACTCCATTCTCCCACGTTATCCTATGGAAAAATGTTATTGAAAAATGTTGTAAAAAGTCTGCCAACCAATTACCGTTAAAAAAAAAAAGAGAGAGAGAGAGAGAGAGAGAGAGAGAGAGAGAGAGAGAGAGAGAGAGAGAGAAATCAAAAAGTTTTGATCGACGTTGAGGACACGCAGACATTATTGAACAAAAGCTTTTGTGGGACGATCATTAAAGTCTGCTTTTTTATTGTGTTAAAACTATTTAAAAACTTAAAACACTCTCATTGTGTCAAAACTATAGTTCAGGTGCTAACGTTTGATTTTTTTTCAGACCCGATAGTTTTTAGACTTCTTGCTGGGGCATACTGGATGGAGGTTGATTGATTGATTGATAGATTCAAGCTTTTTTATTAATTTTTTATTTTCAAAATTACGCCCCGTGAAAAGTCCAGCCGTTTGCAAAGATTTACAAGGTTTTGGTAGAAAAAATCAAGTTGGCTCTGTGGTGGAAGCTTAAGAGTCACTGCAACGAGGAAGACCATCAAGGGTTCAAGTTCCGTCAAAGTGGATAAAAGGAAGGTTGAATAAGCTAACTGGACTCAATTGATTAGTTAATTTATTAATTTGTGGTATATAAACGTGTCGGCTGTCTTCACTGGGCAATACAGCAGCAGTTCACTCCCAGATTTTCTAGTTTACGAGTCAAAATTCTTCTCCCATGATTCATGTTTCGCTATTCAACTCTTTTTGAGCCTAATCCAAATCCTGTACTGCCGTGATTTGTTCAAGGATCAATCAGCATTCCGTGGAAGGCTATTTGGTTCGGGAGAGATCAGCCAAATTATATAGTAAATTTTTATCTTCGCCCAGAGGCGAGATATTGTAATCGAATGAGTCTCTTTTTGTTCTGCCTGGAGGCAGAACTATTTACACGGAATTTGGCCATGTTTAACGTTACAGACTCCTCTCTTAATACGAAAGCAGCCTATGCTCAGCATTGTGCTAGTATAGTGTCCGCTAGTTTTTTTTAACCAAAGGGGCCGAAATAGTTCCTCTTAATTTTGTATTATTTTCTTTTTAGGCTTTGTAATTCTGGCTAGAATTCACTTAACATAACTTTGATTTCTGGCCCTCCTTTGAAATTATTTTGGCACATACCTCTTGATTTTATTAGTCTGCATTTCTGAACCCCGTCATTTATGAGCATCACTGATTTAGTTTTAGCAAGTATATAGTAACTTTGCGTTTATGCAAATTAGATTTGTGTAAGTTCTGATCAGTCAGCTTCATGCTTCCTGCCTAACAGGTTGCGCTTAGGTTGTGCCTTGTCCATGTGTTCTGATCTCAGTTCAAAGTATAATGGACTACGGAGTTCTTTGTCTTTCGGAAAATTCTGAAAAATATAACTGACACCAAGCAGTGAAGAACGTTTCAGTTTTTGGAAACATGTACACAGTAGTTGATATCATGCTTAAAGGTGGATCAATCAAATGAAACTACCAAAACAACAAAACACTTTTCAGTAGATTATCTGCAGGCTGCTAATTGCAAGAAAAGTAGGAAGAAAGCAAACGTCCGACACTACCTTCGTTCAAGGGCAAAGTACTGTATAGTGTATAATGTAAGTTGCAGAAGGAAATTGTATTCATGAATACTTTGATTGTAAACTTTTTTATACCGCCGGAGGCGGTATACTTGTAATGGGTTGACCCATCTGAGTTCCTATGTTTTGCATGTAAATTGTTTGGCCCGGAGGATTTCCTTCCTATCTTCAACACATGTCCCTAGTACGCAGGTTTTTTTCTTTAACAGATTTTCTATGATTTTGCAATTTTTACAGCATTGTTACAGTCCATTTTCTTCAATTTCTTTGCTGTGTAAATTGTTTTGCAAACGATCGCTGGCTCCGCTCTAATTGTAGTCCTGAAAACCGGCTTCCCAAAAACGTCACTTGATTGGCAGAGTTTTAACAGATCAATAAATGTTGCGAAAACTGCTATTGAAATTTTCGTGTGAAAAGATTGATTTTGCGCTTGCATTCTTCTTATTGCTTTAGTGTATACTTGTAAAAAAAAAAACAAAGAATAAATTTTTTAAAATAAACAGATATAATTAAATCATAATTTTCTTCCTAGCGGTTTAGCCGATAAATTCGTTAAAGTCAGAGTGATGCAAAGGTTAGAGTGTCCGCTTTGCGCTGGTCCGGACACAGATCGAATCCTTCTTCCGGCAGAATCTTCTTTCATAATTGAATACTTTCCCATAAAATACTGTCTTTTCTTTTGTCTCAAAAACAACAAATGTTGGGGAGTTTAAACTAGTCAAATGTCAAGTCAAACTAGCGTCACAAGAATGTACAGTAGAGTGTTCACAATACAGTTATAAATTATGCAAAACAAACAAAACATTGAACACAGAAATTTCAAACAACTACGGCGGTATTTATTCCCCTTTAAGGGGTAACTTGTTCTTGATCGAACAGGAGGAGCGCAAATTACGTTAGTTTGTGATATATCAACAGACAAAAACAAAGTTATATAAAACGTTAAAAAAGTAATATAAACAAATTAAATAAAACGTTATTTATATAACTGGTTTACACGTAAATTACAATTGCTCCGACCTAACGCAATTAGTTTCAGTTTCAGATAATTCTTTATGCTCGGTTTGCAGAACTATGCCCCTTCCCAATAAAAATGTTGAACTGTTTCTGTGCTATGCACAAATTATACCCTCTATGTTCAACACAGGGCTCGTTTAGGGTGGCTGTTTCTGAATGGAGGGGGCGTTCGATTTAGGTTTTAATATTGGGAGTGCTGCGTCGTAGATTCTTTTAAACTATTTTTGCTTCGATATCTAAACTAATAAAATAAAGTTTTAGTTGTAGAAAAATTTAGTTTTTCAAATTTCGAAATTATCGGATTAATTACGGGAATATAAATTAGCTTTTTTTGAGATACAAAATGAAATCAAATGTTTAATGCAACAAATTTTTACCAAATTCGGTGGACCTAAAATGTACACTTGGATTTTCAAATTTTGCCGGAACAAGTTTCCCAATTATGCAAATTTTCGTGCAAGAAAACGAAAACACTTGAACATTGAATTAAATTTCCGAAAACCGGCAAATAATTTTCCGAGAACTCGGCAGCAAATTCAATGTAATTGTTAGAAAGATAAAAATGTTAAGCTCCATTTCCATATGTCAATTGCCGGTTCCAGGGGTGAAAAAATTGGCAGTTTGATCTTCTGAAAGTGGATCACCGTCATCTTGCGGAACGTGACATTGGCTCACCAGTTGTAACAAACCGGCGATTGCGAGACTTGTGTACAGACATGAGAGGAAGTTCGGGGTGTCGACGTCGCCGAAAATGGGATTTTCCGGTTTTTGTCGGAAAAATCCGAGCTTCTGGGGGGGGTGCACTTTCAAAACCTCAGTCAATTTCCCGCTACCGTACGGTAGTAGCAATTGGTGCCAGCTGGTACTGGTACGCTGAAAATTCTGCAAAATGCTACTTTAGCACTTGAATGCACATCATCGACATAGAATTTAAGTTTTCAACGAGAGTCAACTTGTGCAGCCATTGGCGGCCAAGATCGAATTGCAGCTTACGGTACAGTGGAATTCAACATAATTAAAGGGTTGGTAGCTTCGTCGTTGCTTAATAAGAACTATTATTTGTCATAATTCAAACAATTTTAATACTATTTAAACTGCGTCTTTTCTTTCTCTACCGGAAACTCGGTGGCTCCACGAATTCTCCACGTTGGCGGGTTTCTTTGGAAGTCTTCGGTATGGTAATATTAATACTGTATTGCCGTTGTCAGCTTGACAGATGTTTTTGCATTTTTTCGCGGAAAATCATTGTGTGACTACGACAGCTGCGAACTGTGCATATAATCATTTGAACAGAACTACACTTGACGCGCAAATCATGCGTAATTTTCGACAAAGTTGACATATCTCTTTAGCTATCAAGGCAAATGTTCAATTGGTTTTCGAAATTGGATGCAGATGAACCAAGCCCATCATTGCCGGCAGGCGGTCTGCAATTGGCTTCAAGTCTTCTCGAGTTCCAAGTTCCTCGACTTTTCCGCAACAATCAAATCTATGTATTAAAATATATAAATATCTACGGGATGTATTTATTATACTTGTTGAAGCAGAAACAGCATGAATTCCAGGATAATTGTCTCGCCGAGTATATCTCGCGTTGACAAAAATTTTCGCTGGCCGACTGGTAGAACTCGACTCGAGTACTCGACAGTAAAGACTTGCAGCTGAAAACTTTCAGCGTAGTTTAGCATAGATTGGACCACCCTCGTTTTTATGAAACTGGCCCTAAATCGAAAAATTTCAAAATTTTCTGTAATTTTCAAACTTGCAGCGAACCACTGTTGGTATTATTTCCGCCCATTATCAACAATTTTTCTCTAGTTCTAACACTTAGCCTGAAATTTTGTCAGAATACAGTACTGTAGTTCCCACAAATGGAAATGCGGGACGAAAAGTCAAAGTCTGTGCAGGTGAAACAATTTCGAACGTTTCAGTGAGCTATACAACCTAAAGAAGTTGTTTCGGTTTCGCATTTATTTTCGCATCGGCAAAAATCGGCAATCAAAAAACCGATTGTTGTGTGAATGTCATAGTATCTACTAAACCAAGCTGGTTTAGTAGATGCTATGACATTCACACAGCAATCAGTTTTTTGATTGCATTTATATTCTAATACCTGCCTACTTTCTGTTCTGTGATTTAAATCATAAGTCGATGCGAAAATAGATGCGAAACCGAAAGGCTAGCCTTCTGCTTTAGGTTTAGGTTTGTACTCTTATAGCTCACTGAAACGTTCAGGAACATGCAAGTCCTGTTTCGCGATGCACCGGGGCCTGGCCTCGGCGCCGTCCATGACTCCGGTGTTCAGACCTTGGTCCCTCCTGGGGCCAAAACTCTGTTTGGCAAAAGTTTGCAAATTTGTGACAGTTTCTGAGCAAAATTTCGGAATTTAAATGTTAGAACTAGAGAAAATTGTTATTAATCGTTTCTTTCTCATCACCTTGACTGAAAATAATACCAACAGTGGTTTAGAGCATACCCGAAGTTATACGAAAATCGGAAATTTTTAAGAAAATTTTTGAAATTTTTCGATTTAGGGCCAGTTTCATAAAAACGAGTGTTCGAGTCTAGTAGCTAAACTACGCTGAAAGTTTTCGAGATTTGCAAGTCGCTTTGCAAGTCACGCTGAAAAAGTTGTCGAATTCTCGAGTCAAGTTCTCTGGTCGATTCGAGCAGAAAATTTTTTGTCAACTTGAGATATACTCGAGAAGTTGTTGAAAATCTAGATTCATAAGTTGTTTGTTTCTGCTTCAATAAATTGCATAGATAGTTGACTAAGTCATAATAAAATTATCCGTAGATACATTTACATATAATTTTTAATACATAAGGTTGTTGTTACTGAAGACAGAAAAGTCGAGAACTTGAGAACTCGAGAAGACTTTTTCTGAAACTGGCCCTTGGACTCCCAATTTTTAGACCACGGCTCTGCCGCGGCCACGATGATGGATGAGGCTTGGTTCATCTGTAATCCTGCTCATCCCAACGCATGTGAGACGGTTTAGCTTGCCCTTGATAATAGCTAAAGAAAGACTCTTCTTCAGCTTTGTCAATGAAAATCGGCAAGTTTCCACCCAAGGATACGCATGTTTGATTTGCGGCAGTGTAGTTCTGTTCAAAAGATGGTCCATAGTAACAGTTCGCAGCATTTGTCGGCATTTCGAAATAGTCCGCACAATAGTTTTCCGCTGAAAAAATTATCTAAAGCATCTGTAAATGAATAGACTTGTGCTGGCAATCTAGTGATGATATTAATATTATTATACCGAAGACCAAAGAAATTACACTTAACGTAGGAGAGGTTCGTTAGTGACTGAGAACCACATTCTCCGAGAGTTTCCGATTAAGAAAGAGAAAGCTGAAAGAGACACAGGGCTCTGTTAAATAGTGTCATTGTTTGGAGGACTATGTTTCAAATAATAGTTCTTATTAAGCTAACGGTGGCTTGCACCAATGTCAATGAGTTGCTAATTAATGTTAATTCCCACTTTCTTGCCGATAAACGTTTAATTCGATCTTAATCTGTTGCACCAATGGCATTTAACTTAAGCACCAGTTAATCTTCATCGGTCTGAAACTTAAATTCTATGTGGTTCGATGATTAAATTCAAGTGCTACTTAAAGTAGCATTTTGCTGGTGCAGGGATTTTCAGTACCAGTTAACTGGCACTTAATTGCTACCTAAGCATACGTGTGCTTGGGGAGGTGTTTGGGGGGGGGGGGTTTCACCCTCCCCAGAGGGGTCCCTCATTCCCCCCAGAATCCGGATTTTTCCGGTAAAAAACCGGAAAAATCCAGTTTTTCGGCGGCCGTCGGCCGCCCTTCACCCCCCCCCAGAACTTCCCCTCCTGCACATGTCTGTACCTAAGTCTCACTTAATCGCCAGTTTTGCTGTTACAACTGGTTGAGCCAATGTCACGTTCCTTAAGGTGGTGATTCCTTTTCGAGGCATCAACCTTGAACCGCTTTACCCCCTTCATTCCTTGGAGTTAAGAAGCCAGTTTTATATAGAAATGGAGCTTAACATTTTATCTTTCTAATGAATACAGTGAACCTAACCTTAGTTCTCGGAAATTATTTTACTGCATTTTCGAAGTAATTCAATGTTCAAAGTCAAGTCACTGTTTTCGTTTTCTTTGCACGAAATTGGTACCCGCCTGCATACAACTGCATAATTAAGGAAACTTGTTTCCTCTTTGCTTTAAGTACTCACTCCACGTTTCGCTGAAATCCAAGTAACACTTATTTAGGTCCCACTTGAAATTTATCGTAAAAATTTGTTGCATTAAACGACTGATTTCGGCAACGGCTAGATACAGACTAGAGTCATCGCAAAAGAAACTAATTTGCATATTGCATGAATGATCGAAATCGACAATTTTTGTCAACCAAAGGGGGAACTGTGAAAACGTACAATTTGAAAGAGGGGCGTGCAAATAAACTAAGTTTTTCTACAACTAAAACTTTATTTTATTAGTTTACATATCGAAGCAAAAATAGTTTAAAAGAATCTACGACGCAGCACTCCCAATATTAAAACCTAAATCAACGCCCCCTCCATTCAGAAACAGCCACCTAAACGAGCCCTGTGTTGAACATAGGGTATAATTTGTGCATAGCACAGAAACAGTTCAACAAGCTGACCCCCAAAAGGGGCATAGTTCTGCAAACCGAGCATAAAAATTATCTGAAACTGAAACTAATTGCGTTAGGTCGGAGCAATTGTAATTTACGTGTAAACCAGTTATATAAATAACGTTTTATTTAATTTGTTTATATTACTTTTTAACGTTTTATATAACTGTTTTTTTGTCTGTTGATATATCACAAACTAACACAATGTCCGCTCCTCCCTGTTCGATCAAGAACAAGTTACCCCTTAAAAGGGGAATAAATACCGCCGTAGTGTTTGAAATTTCTGTGTTCAATGTTTTGTTTGTTTTGCATAGTACATAACTGTATTGTGAACACTCTACTGTACATTCTTGTGACGCTAGTTTGACTTGACATTTGACTAGTTTAAACTCCCCAACATTTGTTGTTTTTGAGACAAAAGAAAGACAGTATTTTATGGGAAAGTATTCAATTATGAAAGAAAGATTCTGCCGGAAGAAGGATTCGATCTGTGTCCGGACCAGCGCAAAGCGGACACTCTAACCACTGCATCACTCTGACTTTAACGAATTTATCGACTAAACCGCTAGAAAGAAAATTATGATTTAATTATATCTGTTTATTTTAAAAAATTTATTCTATGTAAATTCTAAAACAAGTATACACTAAAGCAACAAATACAGTGCAAGCGCAAAATCAATCTTTTCACACGAAAATTTTAATGGCAGTTTTAGCCATTTATTGATCTGTTAAAACTCTGCCAATCAAGTGACAAGCAAATAAAGCCCGGTTTTCGGGACTACGAAAAAAGGCAGACAGCGATCGTTTGCAAAACAATTTACACAGCAAAGAAATTGAAGAAAATGGACTGTAACAATGCTGTAAAAATTGCAAAATCATAGAAAATCTGTTGGGCAAAAAAACCTGCGTACTAGGGACATGTGTTGAAGATAGGAAGGAAATCCTCCGGGCCAAACAATTTACATGCAAAACATAGGAACTCAGATGGGTCAACCCATTACAAGTATACCGCCTCCGGCGGTATAAAAAGTTTACAATCAAAGTATTCATGAATACAATTTCCTTCTGCAACTTACATTATACACTATACAGTACTTTGCCCTTGAACGAAGGTAGTGTCGGACGTTTGCTTTCTTCCTACTTTTCTTGCAATTAGCAGCCTGCAGATAATCTACTGAAAAGTGTTTTGTTGTTTTGGTAGTTTCATTTGATTGATCCACCTTTAAGCATGATATCAACTACTGTGTACATGTTTCCAAAAACTGAAACGTTCTTCACTGCTTGGTGTCAGTTATATTTTTCAGAATTTTTCCGAAAGACAAAGAACTCCGTAGTCCATTATACTTTGAACTGAGATCAGAACACATGGACAAGGCACAACCTAAGCGCAACCTGTTAGGCAGGAAGCATGAAGCTGACTGATCAGAACTTACACAAATCTAATTTGCATAAACGCAAAGTTACTATATACTTGCTAAAACTAAATCAGTGATGCTCATAAATGACGGGGGGTTCAGAAATGCAGACTAATAAAATCAAGAGGTATGTGCCAAAATAATTTCAAAGGAGGGCCAGAAATCAAAGTTATGTTAAGTGAATTCTAGCCAGAATTACAAAGCCTAAAAAGAAAATAATACAAAATTAAGAGGAACTATTTCGGCCCCCTTTGGTTAAAAAAAACTAGCGGACACTATACTAGCACAATGCTGAGCATAGGCTGCTTTCGTATTAAGAGAGGAGTCTGTAACGTTAAACATGGCCAAATTCCGTGTAAATAGTTCTGCCTCCAGGCAGAACAAAAAGAGACTCATTCGATTACAATATCTCGCCTCTAGGCGAGATAAAAATTTACTATATAATTTGACTGATCTCTCCCGACAAATAGCCTTCCACGGAATGCTGATTGATCCTTGAACAAATCACGGCAGTACAGGATTTGGATGGCTCAAAAAGAGTTGAATACCGAAACATGAATCATGGGAAAAGAATTTGACCGTAAACTAGAAAATCTGGGAGTGAACTGCTGCTGTATTGCCCAGTGAAGACAGCCGACACGTTTATATACCACAAATTAATAAATTAACTAATCAATTGAGTCCAGTTAGCTTATTCAACCTTCCTTTATCCACTTGACGGAATGAACCCTTGATGGTCTTCCTTGTACAGGACTCTTAAGCTTCCACCACAGAGCCAACTTGATTTTTCTACCAAAACCTTGTAAATTTTTGCAAACGGTTAGACTTTTCACGGGGCGTAATTTTGAAAATAAAAAATTAATAAAAAAGTTTGAATCTATCAATCAATCAATCAACCTCCATCCAGTATGCCCCAGCAAGAAGTCTAAAAACTATCGGGTCGAAAAAATCAAACGTTAGCACCTGAACTATAGTTTTGACACAATGAGAGTGTTTTAAGTTTTTAAATAGTTTTAACACAATAAAAAAGCAGACTTTAATGATTGTCCCACAAAGTTTTTGTTCAATAATGTCTGCGTGTCCTCAACGTCGATCAACTTTTTGATTTCTTAACGGCAATTGGTTGGCAGACTTTTTACAACATTTTTCAATAACATTTTTCCATAGGATAACGTGGGAGAATGGAGGTGGGTGCATACCATCCACCCCCAGACCGTACACGGGTGACCCTCACCCCAAGAAATTTAAAGGGCAGACGTTTTCGTCTAGAAGGGAAAAAGATTTGACTCCTCGGCCTCGGAAAAATGGAATATTTTTAGCAAACTTAGCATTTTTAAAAAAATTTCTTAAAAATCGGCAAAAATTGTCATTCATTATATATTAATTTTTGGCCGAAAATGTAAAAATTGCTATTTTGCTAATTTTACGGTAAACCACATTCATTTTGAAATTTTATAGGGATGACTCTCCCAGATTCGGACCCCGTGCTAATGTATGATTTTATCAAGCTTTGTTGTCTTGTTTTCTTTTCCAAAAAAGTCACAAAAGATAAAAATGCAATTAAAATTGTATACTTTAAAGCTTTCACGATATTGTTGACAGTCTGTCTGGAAAGTGTTTACTTCCAAAGTTCTCACGTCTGTTTTGTTAAGCTTTTTTGCTGTAAATTAAGGTATTGTTTAGTAGATTCGTCGAATTCGAAGCAGCACCGATAAGAAGATAGAGCATGCTGATTGGTTGTTAGGCAATTGGAGTTTCGTAATCCTATGCTTGCAGCCAATGAAAATGCGGCAATCATGTAATCATGTCTAGTCATGGTGGTATTTCGTAATCGCTCCAGCTTAGGCTATATAACCAGGATTCTTCAATTGAAAGCTCAGTTTGGTGATTATTATTCCAGAATTTTCTTGCTCTTCAGTTGGTTTCCTACAGTCACGTTATAAAGGTAAGCTTTTTGTTTAGCTCTGACGCCTAGTCACAAAGCTTTGAGCTTTAGCTTTGATGCCAACAAAGGCGGTTCATTTTCACATATCTTATGTTGAAAGTTGATCAAAAATGTGCCGATTGTAGGTATACACCGTTTCGGGCTGTGCAACATTTTTATTTCGCGATTTTAGGAAAAAGTTCTGGCTAACTTCAATCCATTAAAGTGTTACTTTATCAAAATTAAATATACTAAACACCGTTCATTGTCAAAACACTCCAGTTTTGCTTTGCAACTTATGAACCTCCACCGAATTAATGTCTCAAATTCAGCCAAACCAAATTTAAATTTAGGTGTATACATCAACACCTGAGCCCATAGAATAACGAGTGGAGGAATGGGGGGTACAGATCCCCCTCCAGACCGACAAAAAACGGGTAGGCCCTCTCGCGAAAAGGAAAAAAGGGTAAGCAACTTTTACCAAAAATTGGTGTTTTTTAGCAAATTTTAGCGATTTTTTCAAAAAATTTCTTAAAAACCGCTGAAAATCGCCATTTTTAACTAAGTTTTTGTCAAAAATCTAAACATTCGCAATTTTTACTAAGTTCGGGGCAGGCCCCCTTAAAATTTCAATGTTTCAGGGGTAGACCCTTTGCCGAGGTCGGGGTAGACCTCCCAGAATCGGACCCCGTGTTAATGTATGCCTGAGACCCGAAAATTTCGGGCCTCAGGTGGAATTCGAACCCACGACTTCCGGATTGACGCTCCGACGCTCTGCCAACTGAGCTACCGATGCTGCAGTCGAATCAAGCTAAAAGGAGTTCGTATCCAAACTGAAGTGACAATGAATTAATAATGCGAAATATACTTAAAGTAAATTAATATACTTTCGAAACTTGAAAAATACTTGAAAATTACAGCTTCTTTAAAATTCTTGCCTGTTGTCGCTTCTGCTAGCTACAGGTAGGCAGGCATTCCTTAATCAAGAAACCTTCCCTTTTTAAAACGATTCATAACATTTTTCCAAGTTTTTCCTCTCGTCTCCGATTCTTTTCTAAAGTTTTTTGTATTTTCAGATGGACAAGTCCGCCAAGGCAGCCAGTGATAATAAATCAAACCAGTGTAACCCAAACAACCCCAAATACCAAGGGCATGAGAAAGTAAGCACTTTTTGTGTAAAACGGAGTAAAAAGTATATATCATTGCGCTGTATATAAGAAGTATAATAAGAGTAAGCAAAGCAACTAGAGAGCTTCTCCTGTTGGCATTGACTGCTCCGGCCGCAAACGGTATATACAGTACCGCCCAAAAATAACAGCCAGTTTGCTCGAAGCTGCTCGCGCTCGTTTGCTCGCGTGCATGCGAGATTGCAAAGAGAAGCTGGAAATGTAAAAGTTTGCTTTAAGGCAAAGCTTCAGCTGACAGTTTTTGCCTGTTTTGTTAAGGTTAAAGAAACCCAATGTTTACAGTTTTTCAATGTTGTGTATCTGGTCGGCCACTCAAAAAGCAGCTACGCTAGACAGACGTCTAAAATGATTGCAACATATTGTGTTGAGATAATTTTGAATTTGCTTCTATGCTCACGAAAGTGGCAGCAGCTTTTGCTTTGGAAATGTCATGTTGGAAAGCAAATCAAGAATACAAAAAACTTTAACGGTGCATTTAAAAATTTCTTCAAAAATCTTAGCAAATGCAAGTCAAGGTCAAACTGAACGGGAAATGAAGAAATGCTAGAAAACTGCAGATAAATAATAATAAATATTTTCGTCACAGAACAGCTTTGTTGTAGAAATATTTTCAAATGCTGCTTTTTGAGTGGCCGACCAGATACACAACATTGAAAAACTGTAAACATTGGGTTTCTTTAACCTTAACAAAAACAGGCAAAAACTGTCAGCTGAAGCTTTGCCTTAAAGCAAACTTTTACATTTCCAGCTTCTCTTTGCAATCTTTTAAGTTCTCGCATGCACGCGAGCAAACGAGCGCGAGCAGCTTCGAGCAAACTGTCTGCTCGAATGCTCGCGAAATACCCGGTTATTTTTGGGCGGTACTGTATGCGAATGTTCCCTCCCCCTTTTCGATAAGAATACTCAATCCCCGTTCGGTGGGGAAGGGAAGATAACCCAAAAATGCTCCTCGATGGAGCCGCCTCCGTGATAAATCCTAGGCATGGGCACGGGTAGTCGGTACCCGAAAATTTTCGGGTACCCGGGTCCTGCTTCGGGTACCCGATATCCAGTTAAAACCGGAAAAAACCGGATTAAACTGGACTTTCCAGTTTACCCCCCCAACACTCAAAATTTTAAAACCTGACGAAGCTTTTAAATTTTAAACGGAGACTAAGGAAACCGTAAGGTTTTTGACCGCCATTTTACTGAACAATTGCATATTTCAATTTTCGGGGACCAAAACAATAGTCTGAAAGTCGGTTTTGTGATATCTGAACTCAGAGTGGTAGAAAATATACTGATACCAAATCTAGTCATAGTTAATATATTTTTGTTTATAGTTAATTTATATTATTTCATATAGATCAATGTGTTATAATTTTTGAGTGGTGGATTGGGTAAATCGGAAAAGATCCATGGGTTTTTGCAGAACAAGTTTAAGCTGTAGTTTACTGTGACAATATTGCTTAACAGATTTCCCACAGCTAATAGATATCATAACTTCAGAACGTTGCCTAATTATAATGAGTAACCAAATGGGTTTGGACTTTCGTAAATCGGTCCAGTTCACTGAAAGTGATGATTTTAGTCAACTGTTTGGAGGAACCATAACCGGTTGCAAATCGGAACGACGGGCACTTGCTGGTTTCTTTGACATATTGGCCGTTTAAATAGTTTGGAAAGATTATCCAAAAACTATCGAGCACGAACAGATAATGCATTCGTACAGTGCCCTGGTACGATGGGACTGAGAATTCGATGAACTTAGAGCTGTGTTTTGGCATTAAGTTTAATTGTATCATGCATTCAAAACAGTTCCAAACCTCTTTTGGTTTTAATTCGTAAACTTTTCAAATCCTGCTTGCACAATCTTGTCATTAGAAAACTATATATTCAGATCTTGCAGCCTTCCTTTCTTTACGGCCTTTCCGCGAAAGTTAAGCTGAACTAAAAAGAGCTAAATTGAACTCGGCCTTTAACTCTACTTTACTCTTTTCTAGTCTAAACCAGTGCACCTTTCAAACAGATCGTCCATTTTTATAAAATCAAATGATACAATGTTCTGCCAGTTTATTTTTGACTAGTGGGTTTGTAACATAATTGCAATACCACTTTTGATAAATTTAATATTCTTGAAAACAGAAACCCTAAAACATATTTTTTAAAACTGGTGAACACAGTTAGCTTGATTCTAAGCCAGTTCGGGAATTGCATCCTCAATATAACTTGTTTAGGTAAAGTTTGAATTAAAATACCCTATGCCAATGGAATTTTTGAAGATCAGTCTTTAAAGTCTTCATTCCAAATTCAGCTGATCTCTTTTTCACCAGAAAACATTTTATTACTGTATATTAAACAGTAGCTAAAGCAAAAGCTAACTAAATCAAAAACTACAGATTTTTACAATTCTATTGAATTCTGTAATAGTTTGACCATGAGTTCCATTGTCACAGTGAGACTCCCAAAATTTTGGTACTGGTACCAAATGCCATAACTTCTTGGCATTAGTCACTAGAAGCCTGCATGTTAAATCTGAGAAATAATTGAGCTGTAATATACCGCAAAATCGTTTTATTTTAATAGCAAACGTTTAAAAGCATTAAAATTGCAATTTTCTTTTCGGGTACCCGAAAACTGGTCGGGTACCCGGGTATCCGGGTACCCGAAGTCGGGTACCCGGGTAGCGTTGCAATTACCCGACATAGGGCTTCGGGTAGTGCCGGGTACCCGGGTCCAATTTTTTGGACCCGTGCCCATGATAGAGATGGACCCCCATCAAATGGTGATCCCCACTGGTGTCCCCTGGCATCCGTCTGGTCAACGGCGCAAATGGTTTACAATAACGGTACAACGGTATGGGTCTCGTCTCGTACACCGTTAAGCTGATTCGAAGTATCCTGTAAGGGCCTTTTCAGGAAATGGCAGAGCAGAGTCAAAATTCACTCGATCATTTTCATAAACGAGTTGTTGAAGGCCGGTTCACAAGCTCAGTCGTATGTCGCGTGTCGCTTGTTGCGACAGTGTTCGCAGGTTCATAGCTTGTTGCGACACAAGTGTCGTGCGACAAATTGTCGCGTGTCGTAAGGAGTTGAAAATGTTTTAACTTTTGTCGCGTGTCGCGTGCCTCTAGCCTATGAAATGTAGGCTTTGGCATGTGTTACACTAAAATTTCCTGCGACAGGTCATAAGTCTGTGAACACATCAGTCATTGCGACAAGCAACATGCGACATACGACTTGCGACATGCGACACGCGACAAGCGACAGCCTGTGAACCGGCCTTAAAAGAGGGAAAATCCAGCTTGAGTGGAGTTACAACAACTGTATATTACATACTTTCATGTTTTAGAGGGCATTTAGGGTAAACTAGCTTTGTACGGACACTAACCTTGTATGAACATTAGATAAGATTTGACTAAATATCTCTCTCCAGAGCTGGCCAATTTGAAAAAAGTTTGTATCGTTAGAAAGCCTATTATTATTAGTACCACTTTGCCAAGTTTCAGCAAGTTTTCTTCAAAAATGAAACCGCTGCAGATTTATTTATTGTTTTCGACGCAACACTCTTAGAAAAAGCCAATTTTTAGGTTAAAGTTTAGGAGAAAAGTTCTATGTCCAAACTATAAATATTTAAGAACATTTTTCTATCGAAATGTGTCTAATTGTGTTCTCTATAATCTGGTCAAATTGTTTTTCAAAATGGTAACGCCTATTAAAAGTTATTAATTAAGTAATGATTAATCTTGAACTAGCATTGTATGGACACGTCACTTTCCCTGTATGGACAGCAAAATTTGTGTGTATTTTATATGACTTCAAAGCAGGATTTGTAAAGCTAATAACTTTAACAAAAAGCCTAAGATTAATGTAAAACTTTTTATACATGTTTTCGAAGGCATTACCTACCATTCTAAATGGAAATTAAGCAATTTCGAAAATTTTTATTTTTTTAATGTTTTTACTGCAATCGAAAGAGTACAGTCAAATAACTCTAAATCCGAAAATCAAGCCTCTACCTTCTATTTTAAGTTCAAAAGAAGCATTTTAAAATTTTATTACTTCTATGTTTTGCATGTAAAATTCAGTGTCCATACAACGCAAGTTGTGTCCATACAGCGAAAAATATTGTCCGTTCATGGCTAGTGCTGTTATATGCTGAAGATAGACCGATGTTTTTAGCCCTGTGCTCGAAAAGGGTTGAGGTAATTTCTAACTCTCAATTCGCTGAATGAAAAGGCCCGAAGATACAAAAGGATAGAGGTAGGGTAAACTAGCTTTGTATGGACAATAAAACATCGGTCTATCTTCAGCATATAACAGCACTAGCCATGAACGGACAATATTTTTCGCTGTATGGACACAACTTGCGTTGTATGGACACTGAATTTTACATGCAAAACATAGAAGTAATAAAATTTTAAAATGCTTCTTTTGAACTTAAAATAGAAGGTAGAGGCTTGATTTTCGGATTTAGAGTTATTTGACTGTACTCTTTCGATTGCAGTAAAAACATTAAAAAAATAAAAATTTTCGAAATTGCTTAATTTCCATTTAGAATGGTAGGTAATGCCTTCGAAAACATGTATAAAAAGTTTTACATTAATCTTAGGCTTTTTGTTAAAGTTATTAGCTTTACAAATCCTGCTTTGAAGTCATATAAAATACACACAAATTTTGCTGTCCATACAGGGAAAGTGACGTGTCCATACAATGCTAGTTCAAGATTAATCATTACTTAATTAATAACTTTTAATAGGCGTTACCATTTTGAAAAACAATTTGACCAGATTATAGGAAACACAATTAGACACATTTCGATAGAAAAATGTTCTTAATATTTATAGTTTGGACATAGCATTTTTCTCTTAAACTTTAACCTAAAAATTGGCGTTTTCTAAGAGTGTTGCGTCGAAAACAATAAATAAATCTGCAGCGGTTTCATTTTTGAAGAAAACTTGTTGAAACTTGGCAAAGTGGTACTAAGAATAATGGGCTTTCTAACGATACAAACTTTTTTCAAATTGGCCAGCTCTGGAGAGAGATATTTAGTCAAATCTTATCTAATGTTCATACAAGGTTAGTGTCCGTACAAAGCTAGTTTACCTAAATGCCCTCTAAAACATGAAAGTATGTAATATACAGTTGTTGTAACTCCACTCAAGCTGGATTTTCCCTCTTTTAAGGCCGGTTCACAGGCTGTCGCTTGTCGCGTGTCGCATGTCGCAAGTCGTATGTCGCATGTTGCTTGTCGCAATGACTGATGTGTTCACAGACTTATGACCTGTCGCAGGAAATTTTAGTGTAACACATGCCAAAGCCTACATTTCATAGGCTAGGGCACGCGACACGCGACAAAAGTTAAAACATTTTCAACTCCTTACGACACGCGACAATTTGTCGCACATTGACAGTGTCGCAACAAGCTATGAACCTGCGAACACTGTCGCAACAAGCGACACGCGACATACGACTGAGCTTGTGAACCGGCCACCAACAACTCGTTTATGAAAATGATCGAGTGAATTTTGACTCTGCTCTGCCATTTCCTGAAAAGGCGCCCCACAGGATACTTCGAATCAGCTTAACGGTGTACGAGACGAGACCCATACCGTTGTACCGTTATTGTAAACCATTTGCGCCGTTGACCAGACGGATGCCAGGGGATGGGGATCACCATTTGATGGGGTCCATCTCTATCATGGGCACGGGTC
>JASAND010021437.1:0-78500 GCA_030248195.1 Trissonchulus latispiculum | reverse complement strand
GCCTACGAACTCTTAGGAAACGGCGAGCCCACCCTTTCTGGTCTAGCTGAGCACGAAAAACTTCTAGCCGAGTTTGAGGCGAATGGCTTAAGGCAGTTCCTAACTCTAGGATTCAACTCAGGAAAATTGGATATATGAACCCTACAAAATCTTGTTTAATCAAAAATGCATTCCTAAACGGGCCAAGAAATTAAGTATGGAAGTCAGAAAGAATAACAACTACATGGCCCTCTCTACTCCCAAAATTGTACTTCCTTGACATTACAAATTACCTTGCCGCTGGGACTCCTCCTACAAAAAGTGGCTAAAGGGATTCAAAACGAGACCAAAAAGGTGCCTTCCCCTATGAAGCCTTCACTTCCCTTGAATTTTCCGTCCCCTCTGCTCCCCCTCTTCTGACTTTATAGCCGTTGTCGCAGCATGGAGAAAATACAAATTTAAAACAATACGAGAACAACTAATCTGGTACAATAATTTGGATGTAGGGCCGTTCCTTCAAGCTACCGAAAAGATGGTAGAATTTTGGAAAACTATGGGGATTGACATGTTTAAAAGTGGGGCAATTTCTCTACCTGGTCTAGCATATAAACATATTATGAATAAAATTCCAAAACATACAATCGTTCCCCTTGTTAATAAGTTTACAAAACATTGGCATAAATTAATTAAGGATAACACAGTGGGAGGGCCTAGCTTGGTATTCCACAGATATCATGAAGCCGGGGTCACCGAAATTACAAATGGGTTCAAAGTTGCTCAAATTATCGGTTTTGACGCCAATGCCCTATACCTCTGGTGCACAATGCAAGAAATGCCCACTGGTCTGTACGCCGAATGGAAGCCCACTGAAGATGGGAAATTCAAAAGATGGCTACAACGGGGTAGAAAAGAAGCAATGTGGCTGGAGTATATGGCAAAGTCAATGGGGGTTCGAGTTGAGCATGCTTACAATGGGGGACAAAAAAGAATAGGAAAATCTAAAGGGGATGGGTGGGTCTCCGAAAAGAATCTAGTCCTACAATTTCACGGGTGCTATTTCCACGGGCACGGCTGCCAATTGGATAGGAATCAGGACCCAGAAGATAGAACTAAAAGAAGGGAAAGAACAGAAAGAGTCTCCCAGTCAATTAAGGATGGCGGTTTCGATTTACTTGAAAAGTGGGAATGCGAGTTTGATAAAGACCTAAAAGATTCCTAAAAGATATGCAAGAGTTTATGGAGGAACACTTCAATCTCCCTAAGAAAAAATCGGTCCTCACTTTTGCACAATTAGTTACCCAAATTCAAGCCAACAGACTCTTCGGACTAGTTGAGGTGGATATCGAGGTTCCTGAGGATAAGAAAGAACATTTTGCTGAGATGACTCCTATTTTCAAAAATGTAGAAATTACTAAAGAAGACATTGGGGATCACATGAAAACTTTTTGTTAATTGAATGATCTTATGAACCAACCTAGAAGGGGTCTAATTGGAAGCTATTTTGGAAAAAATTCTTTTGGCTACTCCTCTAATTAAGTGGTATTTAAAACACGGGCTCAAAATTACTAAGATTTACCAGGCAATAGAATTCAAACCTAAGGCTTGTTTCAAAGAACTGGGAGATGAAGTTACTTACCATCGATCAGCAGCCGATTCCGATCCCGATTTAGCACTCAAAGGGGAAATGTTCAAACTTCTAGGAAATTCTTACTATGGTCGGACAATTACAAATCTGGAAAAGCACCAGGACGTAAAATATTGTCAAAGGTCAGGGGCTAGCAGGGAAGTTAATGGGTGGAGATTCAGGAGATTAGATGACCTGGGAAATGGGATCTATGAGGTCCAATCGGCCAAGTCAAAAATTGTTTGCCGACTTCCGGAGTTAGTGGGGTTCTTCGTCTACCAATACGCGAAGCTTAGAATGCTCCAATTTTACTACGATTGCCTGAAACCAAATTTGTGGCCTGAAACTTTCCAACTTTGCCAAATGGATACCGACTCCCTCTACTTCGCCTGCTCCTCCAAACATCTAAGTGATTGTGTCCCTATTAGAAATGAAACCCAATTTAATTTTCTCCCCCCCTTCCTCCCCAATCCCTTTCCCTCATATCCCCTCTCCCCATTTCTCCACAAATTTACCTCATCAAGCTCCCAAATAAAACACTCCCAAACTCAGGCTAAAGATTTCTTCCTCCCTCCCACGTTCCTTCGCCTGTTAATGCCCTTTGTCTTCCAACACAATCTCCCCAACCCTACATTCACTCCCATTTCAAAAGTTTACGCTCAATCACGGGGCTCTCCAAAAATAAAACATTCATATTCCCAACCCCTAAGGTTGTTGTCTACACCCCCCCCTTTCAAAATCCTTTTATAATACCCTTTTACTTACCTTCTAATCTCCCTATCCCTCATTCACTCCTATTTCAATTTTACCTCTCAAAATCTCCTCACCAAAATAAAACATTCATATCATCAAACAAGAGACCTTCATTATCACTTTTTAAAAGGAAAGTGTTAGCAGATGGGGTGAGTACGGCCCCTTTGGATATATAGTATGTTTGTTGTACTTGTTTTATCCCAACAGTCCTCTTCAGGGCTACTGTAAATAGTTGTACATAAATATGTTGTATATAGAAACTAATAAAAGGAATATAATAGAAAAACTACAAAAACATTAGATGGTGATGGGCCGGGCTTAGGTTAGTGTAAATAAATTAGCTAAGATAGATAGGTAGGTACGTAGGTAGGTTAGGTGGTGTACTATAGTTTAGGTAGATTAGGAATTAGGTAGTTAGGTAGGTAGGTAGGTAGTTAGCTTAGGTAGGTAGGAGTCCGGTAATGGGCCGACGCCGGGTCCCAAGCCCCGGGGGAAGAACACAGAGGGACGGCAAGGAGAAGGTAGAAAACAAAGCCCTAGGGAGAACAGATGGTCTTAACAAAACTTTTCAAACTCAAACCTCAAGGGACATTAAACTTTCAAGGTCATTGACTCCCGGAGCGGGGGCCGAAATGGCCCTACTATACTACTGGGGTATGCTTTGTCGAAGAGAGCTACCCCCCCACCAAACGGGGGAACATTCGCGTATTGTGGTCGGAGCACCGTTACGCAATGCCAAGAAGAGGAGCCCTCTAGTGGCTTACTCTTCTTCTTATATATAGTGCAATTATGCACTCTTGCTTGTGTGTAATGATGAGACGCATAAATGTAGCACAGTGGCTTGACTTGATTCAGCTCACAACTTTTGCTAGTCTGGATTAAACCCTCCAAAAGTGTCCAAACAGCCAGTTTTTGGGGTTTAAAGAGGGATAACTTTCACAGACAGCATTTTTGAGCGATGGCTCAATTATAACTTTTACTCAGCGTGGTGATAGCTTTCAAACGAGCCCAAGTTTGTAGCGATTGGAGCAACTTTTATTTTTCGGGATATGGGCCCGCTGGAACCACGTGCCACCGCAAATCCGCATAATTGATGCATTCGGGTTCTACTGAACGAGACCTTTAATTTGATACCAAACTCGACTAGTTTTCGTTTATTTTTTCTTTTCCTACAGTTTCTAAATTTTCTGAAATTGAAATTCTAAAATTTTAGAATGTTTTAAAATTTTTGAAATCTCTGATTTCTGAGCTTTCAGAAAATATATACTTTGTCATACTTAACTTGAATAATAAACTCTCCACAAAATCCACTCTTTTGGTCCAGTTTAAGTTTGCTAGACTATAGTATGAAATTGTTCGTTTTGATTTTCTCAGAATTGCTTTAACTAAATTTGCGAAAAGTTTGCATTCACGTTTATGGGTAAGTTACACACTGGTTATCAGAATTTTTGAGCGTTTATAAAATATTCAAAACTGCTTCAAGTGAAATGAAAAAATTCAATGAAAATGAAATTCAATAAAAATGTAAAACTTCAATGAAAAATTCAAACACCCAAATATTTTTATTCTATTCTATTCTATTTTTATTCAGTCGGTTTTGAAGATTTGAACTTGTCCCTATTGTGTAATTTGCAAACCAAGCATTGGTGTTTTCATACTGTGCACATTGCTAGTATTTAACACCGGCTACTGTTCCAGAAAATTTGAAACTGATTGGTCGGAAATTAATTCAGCGAGACTTGCATTTTTCGCTGTGGACATAATTTGGAAAACGGCTTGCTCCACGATGATAGAGTCTGACGTGGGTACAATGATTGGGCAAAAATGTAAGTATTATTTGATTAGTTTTAAAAGATTGTACTTGTACATCAAACAAATAAACCATTTTATTTATGTCTGAGGAAGAAACACTCACAACATGCCACAAAATTGATTTAATATCTAGTTTAATATCTAATGTCTGATATATTGAATAATTCAATTTTAACTTAATAATATATAATATCTAATCTAATATCTAATATCAAGGTTTAGTAAACCAATATGATGGATTAAGAGCATATGTACCTATATATACCCATCCAATTAGTTTAATATTTTAAAGAAAAACACAAGGAAAACAACAATACAAAGCAAATCTTCAGACAAGAGGCGAAGGAAGCGCTTGCATTACCGGGAGCGGTTCTCCTGCGTTCATTTTTCAACCAATCCATTTCAAGCTTTCAGCAATGGTAGCTGGTGTTAAATAATAGCAATATCAAGAGTGTATAATATATAAGTGTATGACACTCTTAAGCTGTCAAGTTGAAATCATGTAAGGTATGCTCGGTGCGTTAACTCGGGACCCCCCGGAACTTCCGGGGGGGGGTCCCACTTTGCACTATCTACACGGTTTCATATAAGCATGTGTTTGCTCGCTGATTGGCCGATTAGCCTAAGGCTTACTGTAGGTAATTTTTTTAGTTATTTTAAAAAAATTAATTATAACTTTAATTAGGTTAATGCAATTAAAAAACTAATTCTACAACTTCGTAGCATTTTTTCTGCTCTTTCTAATGATATAAAAATTGTTGCACACTACATTCCTTCGAAATTTTGTATTATTATCATTATGCATTATTATTAATTAAAATAACTAATAAATTACCTACAGTAAGCCTTAGGCTAATGGGCCAATCAGCGAGCAGACACACGCTTATATGAAAGCGTGTAGATAGTGCAAAGTGGGACTCCCCCCGGAAGTTCCGGTGGGGGGGGGGTCCCGAGTTAACGCACCGAGCACACCTTACATGATTTCAACATGATAGCTTAAGAGTGTCATACTCTTGAATTTGAACAATCCAATGCTTGGATTTCGACCTACACGAAAGGGATAAGCTTAAATTTTCAAAACGGTGTCATTCACTCACGACCGAATGAAATATCCTCAAATTTTGCACAAATTTATAAATAAACTTTTTAGGGGCAATTTTTTAGTTTCTCGATATATGCAATGTTGAGAATTTTATTCATGTTCAAAACTTTTGAAAATCAATATTTCACGGAATATCCGACTGAGACAAAGCTAAAAAAATTGCCTCTGCGTACCTCTCAAATAAACGTACGTGCAAAGTTTGAGCAACTTTGGCGGAAGCATTTATAAGAAAATTAATTCGGAAAATTTCGCAAAATAACGCAAAAGAATCATGTTATACCCAGTAGGATTCATTTTCGAACGACTAGTTTTAACTTTGCCATATGCAACGATAATATTTAACGTAACTTTGCCGTATATTCAACTGCATATAACTTTTGCTAGAAACCACGTACAGAAGAGATATGCATATCGTTGTAAAGCTCTTTTTCTGCTATTTTACCTGGTGCATTCGAACGTGTCATTCGAAGCTTTCGTAAAATTTTGATATTTAAAGCCGTAATGGTAGCTAGCCAAACGCGTGGCCGCTGTTCTGTCGAAATATGCCCCGCCATCCAAAGTAACTTCAGCTGAATGTTCATTAAAATTGAGCAATCGGTCCAAATTTTGCATCTATAATCCTGATAATGTAAGCGCCACCTTCTTAAAACATTGCATTATCGTATCTCAGGGTCAGGATCTAAGCAAATCTATCTAATATGACCTATGTTATATCAATCTGCAGTAGTTTGAAAGCGAATTAAAACTTTTTAGAAACCGTCGCAGTTTAATTAGATGCTAACACGAAAGGATTAATCTGGTGGAGGCAAACAGACTGTAACACTTCCAGGTATAACATTATTCTCAGATACGTCAAGAAAATGAAGTAAACGCTGGCCAGCAGGCGGATCCACGAATGATACAAGGCATTAATCATAAAGAAATAATGAAAAACGCCTGCCTGCAGTCACTAAGGCCGTAGCCTTAGTCCGAACAGGAGAGAGCCAATGGGCGCTGTGAGCGCTCTTACCCAGAGAGAACTAATCTCTGGAGCTCCTGCCTGGTTGTCCAAGAAGGACAGCCAGCTCGGCTCTATCTGTGCTGCAACATAGCCAGAGAAGGTTTTATCAAAACCTCTCTGACTGTGCTATGCACAGAAAGAGGACTGCAGTGGCCAGCGGATCTCCGTAGAGATACAAACAGCATTTACGTCAAGAAAATGAAGTAAACGCTGGCCAGCAGGCGGATCCACGAAGGATACAAGGCATTAATCATAAAGAAATAATGAAAAACGCCTGCCTGCAGTCACTAAGGCCGTAGCCTTAGTCCGAACAGGAGAGAGCCAATGGGCGCTGTGAGCGCTCTTACCCAGAGAGAACTAATCTCTGGAGCTCCTGCCTGGTTGTCCAAGAAGGACAGCCAGCTCGGCTCTATCTGTGCTGCAACATAGCCAGAGAAGGTTTTATCAAAACCTCTCTGACTGTGCTATGCACAGAAAGAGGACTGCAGTGGCCAGCGGATCTCCGTAGAGATACAAACAGCATTTACGTCAAGAAAATGAAGTAAACGCTGGCCAGCAGGCGGATCCACGAAGGATACAAGGCATTAATCATAAAGAAATAATGAAAAACGCCTGCCTGCAGTCACCAAGGCCGTAGCCTTAGTCCGAACAGGAGAGAGCCAATGGGCGCTGTGAGCGCTCTTACCCAGAGAGAACTAATCTCTGGAGCTCCTGCCTGGTTGTCCAAGAAGGACAGCCAGCTCGGCTCTATCTGTGCTGCAACATAGCCAGAGAAGGTTTTATCAAAACCTCTCTGACTGTGCTATGCACAGAAAGAGGACTGCAGTGGCCAGCGGATCTCCGTAGAGATACAAACAGCATTTACGTCAAGAAAATGAAGTAAACGCTGGCCAGCAGGCGGATCCACGAAGGATACAAGGCATTAATCATAAAGAAATAATGAAAAACGCCTGCCTGCAGTCACTAAGGCCGTAGCCTTAGTCCGAACAGGAGAGAGCCAATGGGCGCTGTGAGCGCTCTTACCCAGAGAGAACTAATCTCTGGAGCTCCTGCCTGGTTGTCCAAGAAGGACAGCCAGCTCGGCTCTATCTGTGCTGCAACATAGCCAGAGAAGGTTTTATCAAAACCTCTCTGACTGTGCTATGCACAGAAAGAGGACTGCAGTGGCCAGCGGATCTCCGTAGAGATACAAACAGCATTTACGTCAAGAAAATGAAGTAAACGCTGGCCAGCAGGCGGATCCACGAAGGATACAAGGCATTAATCATAAAGAAATAATGAAAAACGCCTGCCTGCAGTCACCAAGGCCGTAGCCTTAGTCCGAACAGGAGAGAGCCAATGGGCGCTGTGAGCGCTCTTACCCAGAGAGAACTAATCTCTGGAGCTCCTGCCTGGTTGTCCAAGAAGGACAGCCAGCTCGGCTCTATCTGTGCTGCAACATAGCCAGAGAAGGTTTTATCAAAACCTCTCTGACTGTGCTATGCACAGAAAGAGGACTGCAGTGGCCAGCGGATCTCCGTAGAGATACAAACAGCATTTACGTCAAGAAAATGAAGTAAACGCTGGCCAGCAGGCGGATCCACGAAGGATACAAGGCATTAATCATAAAGAAATAATGAAAAACGCCTGCCTGCAGTCACCAAGGCCGTAGCCTTAGTCCGAACAGGAGAGAGCCAATGGGCGCTGTGAGCGCTCTTACCCAGAGAGAACTAATCTCTGGAGCTCCTGCCTGGTTGTCCAAGAAGGACAGCCAGCTCGGCTCTATCTGTGCTGCAACATAGCCAGAGAAGGTTTTATCAAAACCTCTCTGACTGTGCTATGCACAGAAAGAGGACTGCAGTGGCCAGCGGATCTCCGTAGAGATACAAACAGCATTTACGTCAAGAAAATGAAGTAAACGCTGGCCAGCAGGCGGATCCACGAAGGATACAAGGCATTAATCATAAAGAAATAATGAAAAACGCCTGCCTGCAGTCACTAAGGCCGTAGCCTTAGTCCGAACAGGAGAGAGCCAATGGGCGCTGTGAGCGCTCTTACCCAGAGAGAACTAATCTCTGGAGCTCCTGCCTGGTTGTCCAAGAAGGACAGCCAGCTCGGCTCTATCTGTGCTGCAACATAGCCAGAGAAGGTTTTATCAAAACCTCTCTGACTGTGCTATGCACAGAAAGAGGACTGCAGTGGCCAGCGGATCTCCGTAGAGATACAAACAGCATTTACGTCAAGAAAATGAAGTAAACGCTGGCCAGCAGGCGGATCCACGAAGGATACAAGGCATTAATCATAAAGAAATAATGAAAAACGCCTGCCTGCAGTCACTAAGGCCGTAGCCTTAGTCCGAACAGGAGAGAGCCAATGGGCGCTGTGAGCGCTCTTACCCAGAGAGAACTAATCTCTGGAGCTCCTGCCTGGTTGTCCAAGAAGGACAGCCAGCTCGGCTCTATCTGTGTTGCAACATAGCCAGAGAAGGTTTTATCAAAACCTCTCTGACTGTGCTATGCACAGAAAGAGGACTGCAGTGGCCAGCGGATCTCCGTAGAGATACAAACAGCATTTACGTCAAGAAAATGAAGTAAACGCTGGCCAGCAGGCGGATCCACGAAGGATACAAGGCATTAATCATAAAGAAATAATGAAAAACGCCTGCCTGCAGTCACTAAGGCCGTAGCCTTAGTCCGAACAGGAGAGAGCCAATGGGCGCTGTGAGCGCTCTTACCCAGAGAGAACTAATCTCTGGAGCTCCTGCCTGGTTGTCCAAGAAGGACAGCCAGCTCGGCTCTATCTGTGCTGCAACATAGCCAGAGAAGGTTTTATCAAAACCTCTCTGACTGTGCTATGCACAGAAAGAGGACTGCAGTGGCCAGCGGATCTCCGTAGAGATACAAACAGCATTTACGTCAAGAAAATGAAGTAAACGCTGGCCAGCAGGCGGATCCACGAAGGATACAAGGCATTAATCATAAAGAAATAATGAAAAACGCCTGCCTGCAGTCACTAAGGCCGTAGCCTTAGTCCGAACAGGAGAGAGCCAATGGGCGCTGTGAGCGCTCTTACCCAGAGAGAACTAATCTCTGGAGCTCCTGCCTGGTTGTCCAAGAAGGACAGCCAGCTCGGCTCTATCTGTGCTGCAACATCTCCGTAGAAGTACCATTTACGTCAAGAAAATGAAGTAAACGCTGGCCAGCAGGCGGATCCACGAAGGATACAAGGCATTAATCATAGAGAAATAATGAAAAACGCCTGCCTGCAGTCACCAAGGCCGTAGCCTTAGTCCGAACAGGAGAGAGCCAATGGGCGCTGTGAGCGCTCTTACCCAGAGAGAACTAATCTCTGAGCCCTGCCTGGTTGTCCAAGAAGGACAGCCAGCTCGGCTCTATCTGTGCTGCAACATAGCGGGTAAGAGCTTATCTCATCTCATCTATCATAGAGATTCTCTCTGGGTAAGAGCGCTCACAGCGCCCATTGGCTCTCTCCTGTTGCGGACCTAAGGCTACAGGCCTTAGTGACTTCAGGCAGGCGTTTTTCATTATTTCTCTATGATTAATGCCTTGTATCCTTCGTGGATCCGCCTGCTGGCCAGCGTTTACTTCATTTTCTTGACGTAAATGCTGTTTGTATCTCTACGGAGATCCGCTGGCCACTGCAGTCCTCTTTCTGTGCATAGCACAGTCAGAGAGGTTTTGATAAAACCTTCTCTGGCTATGTTGCAGCACAGATAGAGCCGAGCTGGCTGTCCTTCTTGGACAACCAGGCAGGAGCTCCAGAGATTAGTTCTCTCTGGGTAAGAGCGCTCACAGCGCCCATTGGCTCTCTCCTGTTCGGACTAAGGCTACGGCCTTAGTGACTGCAGGCAGGCGTTTTTCATTATTTCTTTATGATTAATGCCTTGTATCCTTCGTGGATCCGCCTGCTGGCCAGCGTTTACTTCATTTTCTTGACGTAAATGCTGTTTGTATCTCTACGGAGATCCGCTGGCCACTGCAGTCCTCTTTCTGTGCATAGCACAGTCAGAGAGGTTTTGATAAAACCTTCTCTGGCTATGTTGCAGCACAGATAGAGCCGAGCTGGCTGTCCTTCTGGGACAACCAGGCAGGAGCTCCAGAGATTAGTTCTCTCTGGGTAAGAGCGCTCACAGCGCCCATTGGCTCTCTCCTGTTCGGACTAAGGCTACGGCCTTAGTGACTGCAGGCAGGCGTTTTTCATTATTTCTTTATGATTAATGCCTTGTATCCTTCGTGGATCCGCCTGCTGGCCAGCGTTTACTTCATTTTCTTGACGTAAATGCTGTTTGTATCTCTACGGAGATCCGCTGGCCACTGCAGTCCTCTTTCTGTGCATAGCACAGTCAGAGAGGTTTTGATAAAACCTTCTCTGGCTATGTTGCAACACAGATAGAGCCGAGCTGGCTGTCCTTCTTGGACAACCAGGCAGGAGCTCCAGAGATTAGTTCTCTCTGGGTAAGAGCGCTCACAGCGCCCATTGGCTCTCTCCTGTTCGGACTATTAGGCTACGGCCTTAGTGACTGCAGGCAGGCGTTTTTCATTATTTCTCTATGATTAATGCCTTGTATCTTTCGTGGATCCGCCTGCTGGCCAGCGTTTACTTCATTTTCTTGACGTAAATGCTGTTTGTATCTCTACGGAGATCCGCTGGCAACTGCAGTCCTCTTTCTGTGCATAGCACAGTCAGAGAGGTTTTGATAAAACCTTCTCTGGCTATGTTGCAGCACAGATAGAGCCGAGCTGGCTGTCCTTCTTGGACAACCAGGCAGGAGCTCCAGAGATTAGTTCTCTCTGGGTAAGAGCGCTCACAGCGCCCATTGGCTCTCTCCTGTTCGGACTAAGGCTACGGCCTTAGTGACTGCAGGCAGGCGTTTTTCATTATTTCTCTATGATTAATGCCTTGTATCCTTCGTGGATCCGCCTGCTGGCCAGCGTTTACTTCATTTTCTTGACGTAAATGCTGTTTGTATCTCTACGGAGATCCGCTGGCCACTGCAGTCCTCTTTCTGTGCATAGCACAGTCAGAGAGGTTTTGATAAAACCTTCTCTGGCTATGTTGCAGCACAGATAGAGCCGAGCTGGCTGTCCTTCTTGGACAACCAGGCAGGAGCTCCAGAGATTAGTTCTCTCTGGGTAAGAGCGCTCACAGCGCCCATTGGCTCTCTCCTGTTCGGACTAAGGCTACGGCCTTAGTGACTGCAGGCAGGCGTTTTTCATTATTTCTCTATGATTATTCTCAGATAATAATTCGAAATTGCAGCTTCACCTTAATGTGGTAGTACCACTACCGGGATTTTCTACGTAATTTTTTCATGGTTGAAGCAATCTTGACAAAATATTGGATGAAGCAAAACTGGTTGGCAAACTATCTTTGCGCAAAATCTTGGTGTCAGAGATTGCATAATTGGCTAGCTACCATCATGGCTTTGCGCATGCGCAAATAGTAAAATTTTATTTAAGTTTCGTATATTAAATTTTACTGAACTACGTGAAAGCGCAAAAAGCGCTTTAAAATGATGTGCATATCTCTTCAGTACGTGGTTTCTATCAAAAGTTACAAGCGGTTGAAGCTAAATAGCTGATATATAGCTGATATAGCTCAATTACGTTGACCGTTTGCGCAGTCACTGTAAAGCAAGAACAATTTATCCTAAAATTCAATCTATTGGGTTTTAACGGTTATCGTTGTGTTATTTGTGTGTATTATTAAACAGAAAACACTTTGCAGCTGCTTGAAAGCATTGTAAATTCCCAAAACCAAAGCAAACAATGAAAAGTTGCGAATTCTTTGTTTTGGATCTGCTTCAACCAAACTTGACCAAATTCTCCAGATATGTTTTATATCTGCATACGCTCAGGCCGTTTTCTTTGTTTTTGGAAAAACGCAGTAGTAAGCGATATATAGAATTTGCAATATTTCAAAATAAGCTAAAAAATCGAAAATGCACTTTTACGAAAAACTAAAAAAACGGCCTGAGCGTATAAACTAATAAAGCTTACATGAAAAATTTCAAACAAATCCATAAAGGAATGAAGGAGATAATTATATTCAAAACGTTTAATACATTTCCTCTTGTGTAGACAGGAAGCCAGCCCCCACATCGTTGCAGGCAAGCGCATATGATGCAAAACATGATAAAGAACAAATGTACCAAATTTCAAGCCGATTGATTAAGTATTTAGTTCACAGTATCTGTTCAAAGTCCACCCCGGTAGTGGTACTACGGTAGTACCTTAATGGTAAGGTGGCACCTTAATTAGCAGTTGCAATATTTTGCAAGTTCGCGACGACACATTTACAGGTATTATATTTTAGTTGAAAGCGGTGATTCCTTTTGCCACCCATAATCGGCAGTCCACCCACAAACCCTCCCTCCGGATCAGCGGCCAGGAAATACCATACGACCCTCACCCATGCTTCCTGGGCGAGAAGTTTGATTGGAAACTGTGTTTTGCCCCCCATGTAGCAGACGTCAGATCCAGAGCGCAGAAGCGCATCGCCATCCTCAGCGCCCTGGCAGGGCGCAGCTGGGGCCCTTCTAAAGAAGATCTGCGGATGATCTTTATCTCCTACATCAGATCTTTGATGGAGTATGCAGCCTCAGCTTGGTTTCCATCTATTTCTGCCTCAACAGCAGGGAAGCTAGAATCTGTGCAGAATCAGGCTATAAGGAAGATTACCGGCTGCTTGCCGGGCACACCCGCTGACTATGCCCGCCTGGAGGCAAACCTCATGCCATTCTCGCTTCGGGCCTGGGAACTGGTCATGACTGGAGTCGAGAAGGGCCGGCGACTCCCGGAAGCCAATCCCAGAGCTGAAATCTGCGAACGCACTATCCGACAACGCCTGCCCTCCCAAGACTCCTGGAGGGAGTGCGGCAAAAGATATCTGGAATCCACGGAACTGACGGGCAAAAGAAGAGAACCTCTATGCCTGCCGACCGTCTGTCCCTGCGACTACCCCTGAAAACCTATCCTGCTTCGACTCAGTCCCAGTTCTGGGGAACAGACGCAAAGATGAACTAACCGACGCGGAACTGCGGACCGCCACCTATGAGGCCCTCTGCAGACTGCCAGACGCCACCTACACGATCTGGACGGTTGGTGCAGTACCCGGCGTAGGCAGATGCGGTGGTGCTGGTGCAATCGTAACCGATGGAAGAGGAAACGTCCTGGCAAACCTAGAACGGCTGCGGGACACTTGTGCTCCAGCCTAAGGGCCGAGGAAACGGCCTTCCTCAGCTGTCTGAAATGGGTCTCGCACAACACTCCTGAAACCACGGCGGAGATAAGAATATGCACGGATTCAAAATCTCTGGTCCAAAAAATCCAAAGCGGCCCCTTGAAACCTGTATCAGTCCTGGAGAAGGAAATCTGGGACTATCTCTGCTCGGTGTCCGCTCGAGGTACCCACATTACAATGCAATGGGTACCCAGCCATGTGGGTATAAGTGGAAACGAAGCTGCAGATCAACTTGCAAAATCAGCCGCCTCCCTGACCAAAGCAACATCGGGGTAGATATGCTATCTGCTAAGGCAGCCATCAAACGCTTTGTCAGGGAAGAATGCCGCAGACTTTGGGCCCAATGTGACAGTGAAAATATCTTCGACGGGAACGTCCCCGTCGACCCAGCTCTGGAAGCTAACTTGAACCGGAGAGAAAGAGTTACTCTCTCTCAGCTACGCTGCAAGGGACATTCCTTGCTCCTTGCGTCTCAGAAATTCCGCATGGGGATATCCCAGACCCCTGCCTGTCCAGATTGTGGGCATGCAGAGGAAGATCTAACCCACCTTCTTCTGCACTGCCCTTCCCACAGAAATCCCCGACGACGCCATCTCGGAACCAGGCCAAGGCTTGACATTCTTTCCAAGGGTCCTCCAAGGGTACTGGCTTTTCTCCGGGATGTGGGCCGGCTCTAGCCGTCCCAGCCACATTGGATTTCCAGGATTGGCCCAGGAACAGGAAGAAGAAGAAGATTCCTTTTGCCCACATGCTGGTTGACAACTCAAACTAAAGGGAAGTTGTTTTTTCTGAAGAATTCAAAAATCTATCATTTATGGAGCTAATACGTAATCCGTTACCTGAAACTAAGGGTGTCTATTTGAACGATCACAGGGGCAATTGATCCGAGGTTTATCTTCCAATTGCTATTCCATTGGCTAAAGCACAACCAAGATTTTCCTATTGTGAAACAAGATTGTGAAGATTGTGAGGCATCTACCATGAGCTGCTACTCAACAGACGTGTTTTGCAGAAAAATACCCAGGGACGTGTTTTAGTTGCTTGCTACGTTCCAGCTGAAATTGTGGCTCGCCAAAGTTGGTATCACTCTTTTGCTCTAATTCATTCTTATTATTATGCAATAATTCTTAATCGGGACGGATTTCCCGCAGCTTTGACTTCATCCGTTTCAATGAAACAGGGACAAGACTATCAAATAGTATTATCATTTATTGCGGACGGCTAAAACTCTGAAATTTCTCAAGACATTTTATTGTTTTGCAAAAATTGATAATTAAGGTGATAATACGTAGTCTATTGGTCACATTAGCTATGTTATTGGCATATAATAAGTTTGCTCAGCCGCCATTGTTTTGCTGCGAGCACTGAGCAGTCACTAGTCACTTACCTCGTTATGTACAGTCGCACATTGTTGTCTATGTCCATACGTGTAATTGCGGGGGGGAGGAGTAACCCCATCAACGCCATTTTTCCAAATCCTCCCCAGCCATTTTTCGAAACCCTCCCAGAAATTTTTGGGGGCCCCGGGCATAGGTGTGGTGTGGCTGGCGAAAAAAGTGGGGGTTGGGGGTTCAGAAAAAAGTAGGGAGGGGGTTTGGCGAAAAAAGGGGGAGGGCGGGGGGTCGCGAAAAGTCGATTTGGGGGGAGGGGTAAGAAAAATTTTCTAGGGGGGGGCGGCGAAAATTTGGAAAAAAGTCGGTTTCTCGTTAAAAAATTGAAAAATTTTCTCAATTTACAGCTGTTTTTAACGATTTTTAACTTAATTAAGCGAATTCTAGCAAATTTTCGCTAATATTTGGAATTTTTTTAAAAAATTTCGAATTTTTAGCTAAAAATTTTCAAAAATTTAGGTAGGGGTTTGAAAATTTTTGGGGGGGACTGGCATTTTTTTAGGGTTTTTGAAAGTGGGGGCTTGCCTCTAGGGTGGGGGGAAGTGGGGGGGCGAGCCCATAGGTGTGGCTGGGCAAAAAATCTGGGGGGGGGGGGGGGGGGGTTCCGACGGGGGGGGGGGGGGGGCCCCAAATTTCCCAAAAAACCCCTAAAATTTGGGTTTTTGTGCCATTTTTGGCCCCAGTTTGGCCCAAAAACGGGGGGGCCTAGCTAAAGTCTGAAAAAAATCTGGGGGGGGGGGGTCGCGAAAATTTGTCAATTTGGTGGGGGGTCCCCCCAACCCCCCCCTAACACATCTATGGGCGAGCCAAATGTAAAATATACCTAAATTTTTAGCGAAAAATTCACATTTTTAAGATAAAACGCAAAAAACCGCTGTTTTTAAGCTTAAAATGAACTTATACATACGTCCATAAATAGCTAAAAACTGAGAGAATTTTTTTGAAAATTTGACCTCGAAAACTTAATTTTTTGACACTTTTGGGCGACCCCCAAAAAGTAGGTGTGGGCTTGCCGAAAAGTGGGGTGGCGAAAGTGGGGGGGGGGCTCTGAAAAGTGGAGGGGGGGCTCCGAAAAGTGGAGGGGGAACCTAAAAGTGGGGCACCCCCCACCCCCCCTATAAAAAAATGCCAGGGGGAGGGGTCCGAAAAAATTGATTTGGGGGGAGGGGTAGGAAAAAATTTTTAGGTGGGTTGGCGACCCCTCCATTTGGGGGGAGGGGTCCCCCCCCTAACACACCTATGGCCCCGGGGGGGGGGGGGGAGGGGAATTGGCCAAAAATTGGTTATGATATGTTTAGGGTAAATTTCGCAACATTTTTCAAAGAAGTCCAAATTTTGGGCTTAACGTGTTTATTATCGCGGAAACATGTTTGCAAATTGTAATCCAGTTTTCGAGTTTCAAAACACTGTCGAATGTTAAAATTACTTAATTTTATGTTTTTCGGCATTAGCAACATAGTTTCTCTTGGGGGGTGGGGGTTGGGGGGGTAGTCCCCCAATATTTTCGACCAACTTTACCCATAGGTGTACCTTGAGAAAACGTTGGGGGAGGGGGTAGCCGAAATTAGAGTGGGTGGGGTCAGCCGTTTTGAGGTGGGGTGGGGTCTGGAAAAATCGAAGTTGGGGGGTAAAAAAATTTTTGGTCAGAAATTTAAAACCTAAAACGTTAAACGTCGCCTAAAACGTTAAAAACAAGCCTTATTTAGATGGAAAAAGGCTAAGGTACAGAAAAGTTTGCATTTTTTGGCCATTTTTCGAAATTTCTGGGGGGGGGGGTTGGGGGGCACCCCCATCACATTTCGGAGGTCGGCCAAGATTTACCTCCGTCTCCCCCAAACCCCCCAAAGTTCCAGAATTGCGGGGAAGTGGGCTGGGCCCCCACCCTAATTCTCCGCCGTTACACCAATGCTAAAAAGTGCTTGGAGGTTTTGGGTTTCGTCAGACTTGAGGCTTATTTTTTCACCGGAAATTTAGTTTGGGAGGGTGTTGTTAAATGTTTGAAATGGTGGTCGAACCCCGAAATGTGATGGGGTTCTGTAGGTGTATATACCTTGAGGAAAAGTTGGGGCGGGAGTAGCCGAAATTAGGGTAGGTTGGGACGGTCAGCCAGCTTTGGGTGGTGTGCATGCATAGGTGTGTTAGGGGGGGATGATCCCCCCCACCAAAATGACAAATTTTGGCGACCCACCGCCCAGATTTTCAGATTTTTGCTTCCCCCCCCCAGAAATTGAAAGCTCACTTAGGGCTTTTATTTGATACCAAATTTGACCACGTTTGAAAAACTTTATTTTCGACCACTTGACACCCCCACTTGACTGACCCTTCAAACGGCAAACTGGTACTATAGTCAGGGGGGGGGGGGAAAAACATGCCGGAAAAGAGGGGGAAAAAAAACACGGTCGCCTGCTCCCCAACCATAGCAGTTGCAGCTGCCTAGTATAGCCCATTAGAAAGAGCAAGTCTAGAAGTATACCCTACAGTACCAGATTGGTTTCTGAGTTCGAATCTGTAAGCACAGTACTTGACCAAAGTTGACCTCCCAAAATGGGCCAAAATGCTAAGGATTTTCGAAAGTTTGCAAGTATATATCTAACCAACTATCCAACTTTGGCTACTATAAATTGGCATGCGGGCATAATTTGACTTGCTCTATCACATGGCAATAGTGGTTTTCCCCTGCGTCAACCCAGTAAAAAAATTTGACCATGTTTTTTTCCCCCACATGGGGTCCACTAGAGCGGGGAAAAAACATGGTGACCAAATTTTCAAATTTTTGCGTATGCTTCAGGAAGGCGTAACTAATGCTTCTATATGAAAGAGAATGCTTTAAAACCATTAAAAACCTCAAAATATGCCAACTTTGGGCATTTTTGAAGCTTCTAGCTCGAAAATTTGATTTGCAGCATCAACATGCTAGGTTTCATAAGTTTCAATGGTAAAAATGAAAATTTTCAAAAAACTTAAAAAACGGTGGGATATTGCAATTTTTAACACAACTAACTTATTTCTACCGATATTCTGCATATTATGGCCAGTTCCCAGCAGGTTTCATGCCCAAACTGGTTAGATACAGCGGATTTGGCATTTTGACCAAAAAGTCGGTTTTTAAGCTTTCTGTGAGGTTGGAATGGTGCCTAGGTAGTTTTGCACGCTGAAAACAGCTGAAACAACGCTTTTAAAGCACCCTAAATGGTTGGTTGGTAGAAATCCGGGCCATGTTTTTTCCCTCGCACCATGTTTTTTTTCCCCGATTTGCGGGTAAAAAAAACATGGACAAATCCTGTTATCGCCAAAGCTGAGAGAGGTATAAGAGAAGTTTGAATATACGATTGGATAGGTATTTGCCCACGGTACGTAACGGTATACTCAAACCGATCCAAATCCAAACGAAGAAAAAGTTGGAGGCTTGCTTCCCTATTTGTGTTTTTTCCCCCCCCCTGACTATATATAACCCAGCAAAATAGGCACGTCGGACGGCAAAGCGAATACCGGGAATCAGCTGGGCACACCAGAAAACCCTATAGACAAAGTTTTGAGAGGCCAGGTAGAGCCTACTATGGACCTCCAGGAAGCGGTTTCCGACTTGACCCTCCCGACGGCACAGTAGAACCAGCCCAGCAATATAGGCACGTCGGACGGCAAAACGAATACCGGGAATGAGCTGGGCACACTAGAAAACCTCTACGGACAAAGTTTTGAGTGGCCAGGTAGAGCCTACTATGGACCTCCAGGAAGTGGTTTCCGACTTGACCCTCCCGACGGCAAAGTAGAACCAGCCCAGCAATATAGGTACGTCGGACGGCAAAACGAATACCGGGAATGAGCTGGGCGAAGCGGTTTCCGACTTGACCCTCCCGACGGCAAAGTGGAACTAGCTCAGCAAGATGGGTGGGTCTGACGGTAAAATTGACTGCGAGAATCGATTATATATACGTGCCAGAAAGCCATTGTATGGAAGATTTGAGCTTTCAAAGTTGAACAGATTTTAGCGAGAAATTTCGATTTTTCATTTTTCGAATTTTCGCCATTTTAGGGCCACTGAGTTCGCTAGGGAAGCGATAGAGACACGCAACGTGGACCGTTAGTTATTAGTTCAATATACATATGTAATTTCTGAATCAGGGTTTTTTTTGAAAATCGGACCTGCGTAAATTTTGCGTATTTTTATTTTCGAGTGCGTATTTTTAATTTCGACAGCGTAAAATTACAAAAATCGCTTCTCAACGTTATAAATGCTATAAACGCATTTAGCGTAGAATTAATGCAGTTTTTAAGAGTTTTAAATAACGTTAAGAATCTTAGCTCCAGTTTAAATTGCGTGCTCTCTTCGTGGTGTAAGAGTATGAATTAATAGGTGACGAAAAAGAGATATGCAGGGGGTCTGGGGGGCGCAGCCCCCCAGAAGTTGAAGAAAATTTTAAATTCCGGAGTAAATTCGCTCTTAAAACTTTGAATTCTTTGCCTTGAACAGTTGAATAGGTAAGTTAATATACGGTTAGACAAATAGAGTTACTGTTCCCTTGATTGATATACACATACGTATATATATAAGATTTTAATTTATATACGATATCAAATCAAATAGAAAGAAAAGCATCGCATGGTACAACGTGGGCTTTGGCAGAAAGTACAAATCAAATGTAGACGGAAGGAGGATCGAAGAGATATGCGGGGGGTCTGGGGGGCGGAAGCCCCCAGAAGAAGCCAGAGCCCAAACTACGGTAAATTGTCTCAAGAAATTAATTTAGAGCACTTTAGAAATTCCTACTACCGAATTTTTCGGCTGCGTATTTTGGTGCGTATTTTTGTTTTTGACTGCGTATTTTTAAGCTCGACTGCGTAAATACGCAGTATTTTACGCAAAAAAAAACCGTGTTCTGAATATAAAAAGAAATCATCTCCAGCTCGCTGGCTTTTTCCTACAAGGGGGGGGGGGGTGTGGTGGCGGTCCCCCCCAGACTTGGGTCGCCCCCCCCCAGGATTCGGGCCTTCCCCCCCAGAACTCTAAAATGCCCGGAAAAATAGGGTTTTGAGGGTAAATTTTGAGAAATTTTTCCGGCTTCGCCGGATTTTTACCCATTTTTAAGCATTTTTTAGCTATTTTAAGCTTAAATTTAAGTTAAAAATAGTTAATTTTTAGCTTAGCAGCAAAAAATAGCTATTTTTAGGCATTTTTTGAAAAATTTTTCTCCCCCCCCCAGAAATTCGAGCCCCCCCAGATCTGGGGGGGGGCCCAGACTTCCCCCCAGAAATTTTTGCCTAGGAAAAAGCCATGCTCGTAACGTTAGACCTGAGCGACGACCACAAAAATGGTCACTTTTCGCTCAGAGCCGACTTTGCGGCGCCACTGTGGCGCTGTGGCGCAGCTGCGGCGCAAAAAAGTTGCGATTTTTAAATTCTTTAGAGGGTGCTACTAGACTAGGTTGGGCCACCGCTGCAGTTCACGTGAAAGCGGCGAACATTATGTATATACAATAAAACCATCAAATAGGAGAAACCGGAAAAAACATCGCCGCCATAACCGGTCCGGGGTGCAACTTTTTAGCGGTAAGTGATACTGGGCTGAAACTCCACAGATATATATACTAAACTCGATGTTCTCTTTTAATTTGCGCATGAAATCTGCGCAGGAGTTTGCGCAGCTTATTTTACACTGTCTCCAGCCACTTTCACACATTTTCAGCGACCCCTATGATATACAATCTGGCTTATCCCTAGTGGGGGGGTGGGGGGGCCGCCCCCCATTCGGCGACCTCCCCCCCCATTCGAGGAGCCCCCCATGAAAAGCCCCCCACCATAAATCCCGACCTCACCACCCATAACCCCAAAAATTGCCAAATTTTACCGTTTTTACCATTACCGGCTTCGCCGGATTTTTGACTAAATTTTCGCTATTTTAGCTTAAAAAACACCTAAAATTAGTCATTTTTAGCGATTTTTAGCAGTTAGTACGCAAAAAACCCACAAAAATTCGAAAAAAATTTCTAAAATATGCCCCCCCCCCATTTTGGGTGAGCCCATAAAGCCCCCCCCATAAAAAATTGCCAAGGTATAAGCCAGACAATGTACATATGTCCTTCAATGTTTTAGGCTTTTTGTGCATTATTTTAACGATCATACACTGCTAAACTTCTCTTCAGTTTGAATCGCGCCCATTAAATTTTTGCAACATGGCTGGTTTGGTTGTTCGTATTTCTAATTTGCCCTTGCAATCAACCGAGGCAGACATTCTTGAAACATTGACCCAGTATGGACCAATAGCGTACGTTGCTTACTCACTGTTCCCGATATATATTATATGCGTGGTGGTAGAATAGACATGTCTTCTTCGTGCAATGTTATGACGAGTCTTATTTCTTGCATATCCAATGCAAAGTTTTATGTATATATATTATATATACAGGCTTTTTCTAGCAATCGTACATAGGGATTTTCTTCATTTTCACATATATTGTACCCCCATCAGAGTCTATCATCGTGGCGCAAGCCGTTTTTCAAATTCCATTTGTAGAGCGAGAAATCCAAGTTCAAAGTTTCGCATTTTCGTGATATTTGAATTTTACGTCCACAGCTCGATAGGAGCAGAATAACCGTTGTACCCTTGCATCAGTTTATCACTCTAAGCAAAGGAAGTACGCATATGGTCTATTTTTAAAACCAATCGCGCCTCATGCTACTATCTTCGACCCTTACGAAAAGCCAGTCATATATATATAGAAAGAAAGAATATTTGAGTATTTATTATGTAGGGGCGCGATAGCGCCCCTACATAATATGGGTATAAAGGCGTCTGCGCGGCCCTCTGGAGACCGTGTTGGCCTGGTGCCAGCTAATTAGAGGTCCGGAGGTGGTAAAAAGGTTACCATCGTAAACAACTCGAGTAGTACTACAAGTACCACCATACTTTTGGTTCGAATTCGAAACTTCGAATTTTTGCACTAGGCGATAGTTACTATTATATGTTGGTAGACAGGATCCCCCCATGCTACCTTTTTTGGTCATTTTGGCACCTGGCCAATTTTGGCTCTGTGCCAAGGTCCCAAAGTCGGACTTTCGCTATTTTTCGCAAATTTTGGTCACACTTTTCTAGAACTGGGTAGAAGCTGGAGAGGTCTAGTATCATTTGTTGAAAATTACCAGTAGGGGTGCATAAAGTAACGAGGGGGATTTTTTAATTTTGCTCCCTAGCTTTCAGGAGATGGGCCCAAACTTTGCATTTTTTTAGCCTGTTTGGGCGAAAAGTTTCTAAGTCCCACTTTTACAAGAAATGGCCTAAAAGTCACTAAAAATGGCGTTTTTCGGCCTCGGGGTGGGCCCCATATATAGTAAATCGGGGTCGCTGAAAACGATGAGCATACTGCCGATACCGCCCGAAGTGACCACTGGTCAGCATGGCTCCTGTGGTTCCTCGCCCAGGGTCAAAGTTGGGAAAACTCGCTCTAAACAGCGTTTTTCGGCGTCTTGGTCGGGGGCACATATAGTAAATCGACTACGCTCGTTTCAATGGGCATATCGCCGAAACCGACGGAAGTGACCACTGGTCACTACAGCCTATGGGGCCTATTGACCACTGGTCAAACGGCCTAAAACTGCGTTTTTCGGCGTTTTGGTCGGGGGCATATATAGTAAATCGACTACGCTCGTTTCAATGGGCATATCGCCGAAACCGACGGAAGTGACCACTGGTCACTACAGCCTATGGAGCCTATTGACCACTGGTCAAACGGCCTAAAACTGCGTTTTTCGGCGTTTTGGTCGGGGGCATATATAGTAAATCGACTATACTCGTTTCAATGTGCATATCGCCGAAACCGACGGAAGTGACCACTGGTCACTATGGTCTAGGTGGCCTATTGACCAGTGGTCAAACCCCCTAAAACAGCGTTTATCGGCGTTTTGGTCGGGGGCGTATATAGTAAATCGACTACGCTCGTTTCAATGGGCATATCGCCGAAACCGACGGAAGTGACCGCTGTTCACTACGGCCTAGGAGTCCTATTGACCACTGGTCAAACGGCCTAAAACTGCGTTTTTCGGCGTCTTGGTCGGGGGCACATATAGTAAATCGACTAGGCTCGTTTCAATGGGCATATCGCCGAAACCGACGGAAGTGACCACTGGTCACTATGGTCTAGGTGGCCTATTGACCAGTGGTCAAACCCCCTAAAACAGCGTTTTTCGGCGTTTTGGTCGGGGGCATATATAGTAAATCGACTACGCTCGTTTCAATGGGCATATTGCCGAAATTGAGGGAAGTGACCTGTGGTCACTACGGTCTATGGGGCCTATTGACCAGTGGTCAAACCCCTTAAAACAGCGTTTTGCGGCGTTTTGGTCGGGGGCATATATAGTAAATCGACTACGCTCGTTTCAATGGGCATATTGCCGAAATTGAGGGAAGTGACCTGTGGTCACTACGGTCTATGGGGCCTATTGACCAGTGGTCAAACCCCTTAAAACAGCGTTTTGCGGCGTTTTGGTTGGTGACATATATAGTAAATCCACTACGCTCGTTTCAATGAGCATATTGCCGAAATCGATGGAGTGACCAGTGGTCACTACGGTCTATGGGGCCTATTGACCAGTGGTCAACCTCCTTTTTTCGGAGTTTTGTTGGGGGCATATATTGTAAATCGAATACGCTCGTTTAACATGGCACTGTTCAAGCTCCTTGTATCCATTACCGCATTGCTGGAAAGGGATCCTTTAAAATGACAGAAGGACAAGAAATAAAAATGCTCCTCTGGAGCATGAAAAAGTAATATGGGTGATGGTTAGGTTGGAAAATCAAGAGAGGACTAGTCTTGGCATTTTAAAGACTAGTCCTCTCTTGATTTTCCAACCTAACCATCACCCATATTACTTTTTCATGCTCCAGAGGAGCATTTTTATTTCTTGTATATATATACTTCAACGGAAAAGAAGAAGAGTAGTAATACAAAATCCGATCATGACGTTACACAAACGGACACAGAAAATATGATACTATTGACTTCAGACACAATCAGAGAAACGTTTCAAATGTCTAGCCAAAAGCTTTGATTCATGTAATCCTAGCTTCAAAGCGTCCAAAGAAGGTGCAGTAACAACGTATTCAGGTAGAGAGTTCCAAGGATCGACAATTCTATTACACTTATATACTTATAAGTCAGCGTCAAAAAATAATCAGGCTAAGGGTGAAAAGTTGACGCCAACCGATATTTTGGTATTCATTCCTATGAGGTCAGCCGACTGTCACTGCTGAGCCAAGGCCGCACCCAAGGGGGGTTCGAGGGTTCTAGACCCCCTTTTGGGATGACAAAACGGAAAAATTTTTGCTATTTTTATGACAAAAACAGCTATTTTTAAAAAAATTTCGCGCCTTCGGCGCCATAATTCACTTTTTGCTAGAAATCAACGTCCAATGTACTGTTTTTAAGCAAAAGTGCAAAAATTCTTCAACTTCTGGGGGGCGCCCCCAACCCCCCCGTTGCGTTTTACCTTGGACCCCCCTTTTCAAAACCCTGGGTGCGGGCCTGTGCTGAGCCGAGAGATCCTGGCTTTTTCCTAGGCAAAAATTCTGGGCTGGGAAGCCTGGGGCGGTCACCCACCTGGACGGGGATAACTAATAATTTTTCGAAAAATGTTTAAAAACAGCTAGTTTTTGCTGCTGAGCTAAAATTTAACTATTCTTAGCCTAAATTTAAGCTTAAAATTTACCCTCAAAACCCTATTTTTTCCGACACTTTAGAGCTCTGGGGGGCGCCCCCACTCCCCCCCCCCCTTGTAGGAAAAACCCAGGTGATCCACACGCTGTATAATCAAATCATGACACCCTTTATCCTTGGAAAGTTTTTCTGCAGTTAAAGTTGATTGCGCGTATGTATGCATATATAATATATATAGATACTTATGTATATATACACCTTTTATCCATCCACATTGCTGTTCTTTTTAGATATGTGAAGATGGAAGAATCTGGAATTGCCCTTGTGGAATTTGAAGTATATATACGTACATGTATAGTTACATTTATGTACATATCTATAAGTGATGGACGGGCACTGGATATTTTTTATATCCTGCAGGATTTTTTCCAAAATTTCGCCTGTGCTTTTTAGTGGATTTTTTAAGAAAATGTCGTGTGTTTTAAAAAATACGCGTTTTTCCTGAAATTCACTTGTAGCAGTATAGTCAGACCCGGGAAAAACACCCCCAAATAAGGGCGTGTGGGTTTGTACATATTGACCCAAAGTATTAACACACAAGACAACATATCCTCTGCTGCATTGGGGCTCCAGCAGCAGACCAATTTTTTACTCCCAAAATTTCTTCGCTGATCGGGTAAAAAATGGTCAAAACCCAGCAAAAAAATTTTCGTTTAACGGTTTTGTCCAAACCTCTTGTTTCCTTTTACAGCATTAACCATATCAGGTAGTACGCGTCAGCACCCTGGAATTGGAATTTAAATTTAGGCCTTTAAACTTTTTAGTTAATTAAAAAATTTTTAAGGCCTAGATGTTTAAAATTCTATTTCAGTTTAACCTTTTAGCGTTTAACGTTAAAATCTCGCTAAAATATACCATTTGGACAATAAAATATGTGAAAACCAGCGAGATTGGAGAAAGTAGCAAAAATGACCCAAAAATGGACCCCTCCTTAATGCCCAGCACGTGTTCATGCAACCAAAACATACAGAAGAGGTCAACGTATACCAAACAAGCTTCTTTACATGACTGGGTTGCCGCTGTCATTTTTCCTCTTATATATAAACAAGAAATTTTCCGGGTCCAATATCTCGACATTCGTAAATGTTCCGGGAATTTCGATTTCAGTTTCGAAATCAGCGTGGTCGAATTACCCTATGACCAACTTTCGAGAGAAATCGGAGACAAAAAATTTTTTGGTCCGAAACCCGGGTTTTCGGGAATTCCCGGATTTTCAGTTTTTCGGCCGTAACTTTCGCTAGGAGCATTTCCGGAAAATGTCGCAAGAAAGAAAGTTGTTCAACTCGACGAGCTCTTTCATTTGAGTACCATATCGACCACTTTCGGAAAAATTTTTCAAAATCCGAAATTTTCCTGGGCGAATATCTCGGAATCCGTAAATTTTCCGGAAATTTCGATTTCAGTTTCGAAATCAGCGTGGTCGAATTACCCGATTACCAACTTTTGAGCAAAATCGGAGACAAAACAATTTTACGTTTCCCTTGGTCCCCCCTTACCATTTTAAAAAATTCCGGGATTCGCCATTCCCGGAATCCGGGAAGTACCGAACTGCCCGCGTTTCCGGGAGCACTTTAGGTCACCGCCGACTCCCCCTAAAAATTTCAGCCGGATCGGTCCAGCCAATCAAAAGTTAGAGGGGTGGGGACACATTCGGCAAGAAATAATAATAAATAACGGACATACCCAACACAAAGGGTTGCCTTTTTGTGAAAAAGCGGCAACCCAATAAGGTCTTTATGGGCGTTTTACTCATGGCAGGCAAAAATTCCTGGGGGTCCACAATTTCGGGAGTTCTCTATATAAGACCCTCCCAGGAGGAATTAACGTAGACTTTGACCTTATTAACGGCACACAAATTTGCAATTTTACTGGCTTAATTTTATTAATATAGTCCACATTAATCTTTGTTTTGTTTTGTGGTTCTTTAATTGGCTAATCGGTATTGCCACGAGTCGCGTATTACTTGTTCCAAAAGATTCGCATATTATATTTATGCATGACAAAAGAATAAAGTTTTTGTGTTAGTTATTTTTGTAAAATTGCTTGTGAATTTTGTTTTAGGGATCTGAGGCTGCCCGGCTTTGCCTAAATTCCGCAATGGTGAGCTTGAAATTACTGTAGTTTTGGAGACCTGACCTTAGCTGTTGTTGTTTTAAATTTAAAAAAGTTTATGCTTTCCCAGTACTACAGGTAAAAAGGTAAAGGTGACCCCTGGAGAATCTCTCCATCCCTGCTTCTAGGGACAATGGGTGCCGGTGCTCATCCCCGGATACACAGCCGTAGAGCCAGGAGTGTCACCTCAAATGATGACTACATCCGTGGAAGGGGGGGCCGGCCCTTCAAGGCTTTAAACCCTACACGGACTCCTGTTACCTTCCCAGAAAGTACCCATTTACCGACCAATTAACACTAAACATTAAATGTAATTAGTACTACAGGTGTGGCATATTGTTACCACCTTTATATGTATACGGAGTTTTTCCTGCAGGGTATCCCTTTTTCGTTTGGTTGGAGCTTGGTTGACGTTGAAGGTTTATATACCTTTACGTAAACTGGCGGCTTTTTCCTTTCAGAAATTGGCTAAAATCATTACATTTTGGGAACTTTGAGCATCACACGACACTTCGCTGAAATTCTGTTTCCTCTCCATTCGCGCGCACTTTGTTTTGAGCTAAGCTATAATAGTTGTGTGCTGTACAACACACATAGCGTTCATAATAAATATACGTAACTTAAGTGTTGATGCATTTTTAGCAAAATGGCGTTTTCATGTCCGGCCAACCTCTGTATATCACTGCGTCTCAGCTGCCTGGAATTAGAAGAGAAAAGTAAATATAATTGATTAATTGATATAATTTGCTGCTCTTTTATTATTGTTGACTAATACACGAATGTTTACTTACGAGCATATATACAATGTAAATTGATATATAGTTTTGTGGTGTTAGTCTTTCTTGGAACCTGATTCTTGCGCATGCGCAGTTTCTATTTGTTTTGTGTTGTTTTGTTTTCAGCAAACTGGAGAGTGCCCAGCCGACTAACTGTCTCATTATGTTCATTAAGAATCCATTGAAGCCTGTCACTGTGGTAAGTGCAGATGTGCAATCGCTGCGGTTTAACGAGGATTTGCCGGATACGGGTGTTCGTATCGTCAGAAGTTGGGGTGAAGGTGTTGGATGGTTTTTGTGCTCTTTTGCCTGTTCCCCATAATTTATCCTCCTTCGATAATCGCAACAGGGGGGGGGGGGCACTGGATTCGCAGCTATTTGTAACCCATTTTCCTAAATTTCGTCTAATTTTGTTCCTTTGAAGCCCAAATCTAACTGCTTCAGCTTAGAAATTTCATTGCCGTGGCTTGACATGACGCGGCCCCTGACGCTCGCAAACAACTTCGATGCGAAATTACGTTGTGTCCTGAGTTTGTGCTGTTGTAGTGAAACTGTATATTATGTGTACTGTATACAGTATATTTTTACATATACAGTGTACTGTATACAGTATATATATTATTACTGTGTATAAACATATACTATTGAATTTTTGACGTTTTTTTTCTAGAAGACAATTCGTACTATTTGTGAACGTCTCTGTCCGGTTGTTCGTCTGGCCATCCATTCAGAGGAGTCCATGTTCGCCCTGGTGGAGTTTGGCACTCCCAACGAGGCCCGTCAGGTCAAGCATCAGGTCAACGGATGTGACATATTCTCTGGATGCTGCACCCTGAAAGTCGAATTTGCCAATGTACGTAAGAAAGTTACAGAAGTTGCTGTTTTTCCTTGGGTTTAATGGTCCTGTATTGCCAAAAATTCAGCCACAGGAAACAGTAGGGTATTTTTTGGACTTAGTCTTACGATGGGCTTTTCGTAAAACTGTTGCATAACTACAAAATATTGGTTTTGTTGAAGCGTAGTTTTATTAATTAGTTTTATTTTTTGTGTTTTTATGTACTTTGATTGTTCTGTTTTAGTTGTCACGTGTGAAGACTACCCCTGGAGATCCAAATCACTTTGATTCTGAGATGGGTAAGATTCTTTCATTTTGTGATTTTGCCAGCTTTTTATCAGTTTTGCGTTGAAAGCCTTTTTGAAATGTTGTTTTTGCTAACTTTTTTTTCGAAATTCTAAGGCATGGATAATTAGATTTGAATTAGATGTATTAGGTGCTTAACTAAATGTATGCAGGAATTAAGGTTTGTGGTATTCAGTTAGAATCTATTAATTAGAGTTGTTCAAAGCAATCAATCAATTATCATCAAGCAATCATGAAATCAATTTATTAGAGTTGTTCAAAGCACAGTTCTATAGTTGATTTTTTTTATTACAACAGCTAAGTTTCGCTGTGTCAATTTTAAGCTTAGCGGTATTGTGCGACTTGCAAATACGTTTCTCCAAGTTCCTAAAGTTATAATGCAATTATTGTAACCTGTTTAATATTGTACTGTTGTAATGTATTCTAATGTTTATAACTACGTTATCTTAAACAGTTCAAACATTTTGTTGTTATTATTATTAAATTGTAAATTGTTTTATTTTATTTATATAATCTATTTTTAACTTTGAACTTCATTTATAAACTTATTTATGTATATACCTTTAAACTGCAGTTATAAAATTTAAACGGGTAGGACGTTTGATTTTACCGTTTGCTGAAGCAATGACTGTTGCTCAAAAACGCTGAGTAGGATTTAATTCATTCCAACTGGCTATATTGCTTTGTATAGTCAGATTATGGCTACAAGAGGTTCACTGCTCTTCACTACTAATTTTGATCTTCGATCGCATCGAATTTTATAATTTCTCCGTACTTCCCAAGTCCAAGCCACTATTGAAATGCAAAATGTCAATTGGATCAAGTCATGGTTATCATTGAGAGCCATTGTTGCGTATCCGATCCCATTTGCATAAGAAGGAAAGTTAACTCAAATAATCGAAGACCTACAATACTTTTGGAGCAATCATTTATTTTTTGTTGTGACATATATGGTTTATATGTGTCAATTTCTAGATTCGAGCTGTCAAGTGTCAATGCGCGGACATTTATGCATTTTTGAACTTTCAATACTTTTGTTCAGCAACTTTCTAAAAAATGTTTACCTTTACCACCGCGTATTGTCTGTGATATATACTGTGTTTCCCTTCAAATGTCGTGAAGTCTTCAAAGTCATTTCCATATATTATCTGGATTTACGTACATACTGAAGTTGCGGGGCGAATTTCTTCCGATAACTGAAAGTTGATTCTTTGTAATCAATGACGTAATTCAAAGGTAAAGTTGTATCGTGTATTTTCTAAAGGGCTATTAATGCCTGTAATAGTGTAGGGCGTTTAGACACTATCGTCTTGTGGTAATTTGTTTAAAATTTGAGGAAATTTAAGGAAAATTACAATTATGTTTACTTTTATTGTCTTTTTGACTTTGACATTTTGCAAAGACGACATTTTCCGATTTATGGAGTATTGTTATATTTAAACTAGATATAAATTCGCAGTTAATTTTAACTTGGCCAAAAACTTGCCAAATTTACTGTGTCGGTTCTTGAGCGTAGTACGTAGAGATAGTGATGTTTGTAATTTTTAAACGGTTTGGGTCAAGCCCACGCTATCCAATTACCGCAAACTTAAATACTAACTTGTTTAGTCGGTTTCTCCGGCAGTTTAATTTTAAAAAATTGTAATTTATGTATGCCACATGGGCGTATCCAGGTGGTTTTGGGGGTTGAAACCCCTTCTTTTGGGTTGTATTTTATCAGTACTCCATTACAAAATGTGCTAATTTTTGTTAAAAGCCCCTCCTTTTCAGTTAAATTTTGCCACCCCCCCCTTTCAAAATCCTGGATACGCCCCTGGTATGCCGTTTGAGGTTGATAAATTTTTGGTTGTTTGATCTGAAAAGCTTTGATTTCACAAATTATACCGTTTGTCACCAAAGTTCTCGTTGTATTAAGTTCAAAAGTTATGCAGAAATAAAAATATTTTACCAGAAATTGTCCACCTGCAATTGAGCTGCCGGCTGTTGATTTTGTTGTCTAATTGATGTTTTCCTTTATTTCAGATTCATCATCCCTGCCACGAAAGGTTTGGACTGGACTTTGATGGCAGTGTTGAATTGGATTGGATTTATTTACTCATTATGGAATTGCAGTTGTAACTGCAGTTCGCTCTTTGCTTTATGCTGGGAGGGCGTTACCTTCCATCTAACCCCTAAACTGCTTTTCTTCTTTTTCAGCATTTCAGGCGCTAACTTTCTACTGCTACATGCAGTCTTGCTCCATTCTCTGTGTTTGATCATTGTCCTTTTTCTTGTTTCAGGCGGCGGTGTTGGTGGCATGGGAGCCATGAAGAAGGCACGTCCAAGCCTCATGGAAGATTTCGGTAATGGTGGTGCTGGTGGTGGAATGATGGACAATATCTCTGGATATGGAGGTATGCGTATCCCTATCTGTGAGCTGCTGTGATGGCTGTGTTTTTGTGAAAAAACTGCTACTAAAATTCCCCAACTTTTTCGGAGCTTGTCTAAGATTCCGCAATTTCATTAGTTTTCTTTGAAAAAATCAAAAAATAAGAATTCCTAAGACGAGGATATTTGCTTTTGCGACTATGAGTACCAGGTGTTTTCTGGAACTACTTTTTCACGTTTCTTCTGCACAGCGCTCTCATTGTGGTGCTTTTCTAATTTGTGATCTCTGTCTGTTTTTTCAGCTCCTGTTGGCGGTGGCATGGGTGCTGGTGGCATGGAAGGTGGTATGGGGGCTGCCGGAGCCGGAATGGGCGCCATGGGGGCTGTCATGGGTGCCGGTGGTCCTATGGCCCGAATGGGTGGACCCAATCCTAGAATGATGGGTTAGTGTAGTTACTTTGTTGGCTTTAACGATTCGGCGTTTCCACATATCATAGGGGTCGCGGTAGCGACCCCTATAATATGAGTGAAAATGGTCGAATGACCGTGTAAAACAAGGCTGCGCAGATCCTGCGCAGATTATGTGCGCAAAAAATTGTACGTGTCGAGTTTAGTATATTGGCCAAGTTTCATCCCCGTACCAGTTTCCGTTAAAAAGTTGCGCCAAAAATCGCTTACGAGAGTGATGTTTTTTTTCCGGTTCTCCGCTTTGACGTCTGGTAAGGGGGTTTTGTAGCTTTAATAACAACAGATAGAAAAAATTTTGCCTATGAAAACCATATATATTCTTGGAGTGCGCAACAAAAATAAGCCGATAGGCTAGTTTTTATGCCTCCCAGAGCCGGAAAAAATTTTTGGCGGGGGGCCAAAGTCGGCCAAAACGCTAAAATGGCCAAAAAGTATGCTTCAAAGGCGCCGTAATAAGTCAGACTGGGCTATATATGGGGCAATACTGCCTATATGGCTGAATAGGACACATATCAGGGTCGTTCAATTGCTATATGATTTTCCGGCCCTGAGCGTAATTTTTGGGTACTGGCCTGCCAAAGTTGGTGAATTTTGGGTCCAACTTTGAACTTAGTTTTTTCGCTTATTTTGCGACCTGGAAGCCTCAAATCTTGCATACAAAGGTTTTTGCGGACGGAGACTCGATTCCCGCTATCAATTTTGATGCCCGACTGACCCAAGTTGCTGGGCTGGTTCCACTTTGCCGTCTGGAGGGTCATGTCGGCAACCGCTACCTGGAGGCCCATACTAGGCTCTACTTGGCCTCTCAAAACTTTCTCTATAGGGGTTTTCTGGTGCGCCCAGCTCATATCCGGTGTCCGTTTTGCCGTCCGACCCATCCATCTTGCTGGGCTGGTTCCACTTTGTCGTCTGGAGGGTCATGTCGGCAACCGTTTCCTGGAGGTCCATGCTAGGCTCTACTTGGCCTCTCAAAACTTTCTCTATAGGGGTTTTCTGGTGCGCCCAGCTCATTTCCGGTGTCCGTTTTGCTGTACAACGCACCCATTTTGCTGGGCTGGCTCCACTTGACCGTCAGAGGGGTCAGGTCGGTAAGGGGTCAGGTGGTCCAAAATGAAATTTTTCAAACGTGGTCAAATTTGGTACCAAATGAAAGCCCTAAGTGAGCTGAGCAACTTTTGTCATAGAATTGCATGCTCAAAGTGGCTGTAGAGTGCTGCGGTGGGGTGGGGTGGGGACTTAGGCGATTTTCGGTCAAAAATGAAAGTTTTCAAAAGTGGTCAAATTTGTACCAAATGAAAGCCCTAAGCGAGCTGAGCAACTTTTGTCATAGAATTGCATGCTCAAAGTGGCTGTAGCGTGCTGTGGTGGGGTGGGGTGGGGACTTAGGCGATTTTCGGTCAAAAATGAAATTTTTCAAAAGTGGTCAAATTTGGTACCAAATGAAAGCTCTAAGTGAGCTGAGCAACTTTTGTCGTAGAATTGCATGCTCAAAGTGGCTGTAGAGTGCTGTGGTGGGGTGGGGTGGGGACGTAAGCGATTTTGGGTCAAATATGAAATTTTCCAAAAGTGGTCAAAATAGTATCTGCTTGCGCATGGTGTTCGGAAATATATTATGTTGGTTCTTTTTTGCGCATACATATGTAAAAGAATGGAAAACAAGAACCAAAAATGCTCCTTCGTCGCATGTAAAATACATATGAGTACTCTCAGGCAGGTTGTACAAACACGGAAACTAGCCTGTAAAATGCATATGAGTGGCGTTGAGGTTGTAAATTAAGGAAGACAAGTTGCAACGGCTTAACTTATGAGCCTGTCCTACAACGAGGCTCATATTGGCGTCACAGTGCAGCCTTCTTAAAGATCATCAGGTCATCATATTAAAGAAAAAACGAATGAATAGACATAACATGTTAACATTGTGGTTTGAAAGAAATGGACAGAACGAAGTGAACTGCGACACCTCAAGTTTAACTGTACATGCAAGCGGATGTTTCCCGAAACACCATGGCACCTACTATTTCCGGAAGCACTATAGTACACCTACTGTATTCTCGGAACACTATGACACACTACTCTCACATACGTAATGCTTTCCCCACATGGCTCTGAGTCAAAGGGCAAAGTGGCATGCTGTATAATGCGTATGCACAGTATAATGTCTTAGCGACAAGATGTGTGAAGGACAATTTTGTAATGAAAAGCTTTACGTGCTATTTATATGAAGGTCAAATATCGACAAATTATATATATTATGACATACGCCAATATGAGCCTCGTTGTAGGACAGGCTCATATGTTAAGCCGTTGCAACTTGTCTTCCTTAATTTACAACCTCAACGCCACTCATATGCATTTTACAGGCTAGTTTCCGTGTTTGTACAACCTGCCTGAGAGTACTCATATGTATTTTACATGCGACGAAGGAGCATTTTTGGTTCTTGTATAAACTGATCAGAAAACTAGAAAGCGAAATTGTTTTCTTTATGTCTCAAGAATGCTTCAAAATACCTACCATGGCTTGTTATTTTAATTTCCAATCCGCTTTCCGTGTTCCTTTATGTTTTTAAATGTGTTTCATAGAACACGTTTTGGAGTAAACACTTTCTCACGTGTGGTTTTTCGAAACGTATATATACTTTAGTGTTACTTCAATGCTGACAATTCGACCTTGACAATTACAGCAAAATTTTCTCCATTAAGCGACTTGCGGGCTATGATATTTTGATTATTAGTAAGTTTTGTTGGTATCAGTTTTATAGAATTATGAGTTATATGTATGTTTATTTTCAGGAGCTGGTGCAATGGGCGCCGGCCCGATGGGTGGTTTTCCCAGAATGCCTGGGCCACCTGGCGCCGCTGCAGCTGCAGCCATGATGGGTCACGTGCCCGGGGCCGGGCAGGACATGGACAATGCTGTCGTTGCCGTTTTCCATATTGATCAGGAAAATTTCAACTGTGACCGTCTCTTCAATCTGTTTTGCATTTATGGAAACATTTCAAAGGTTCGTAGTTCGTAGAACAGTGGTCTGTGTTCTTTTCTTCAGCTGTAAAGGAGCCCTACATTATTTCACGACACCATACAATTTTACGTGAAAGTTTTCAGAACGACTGGATGTAATTTATTTGCATTCGCAGGAGAGTGAAATTGCATGAATGCCTCATTTTATGCCTTGTTTTAGATTCTGTTCCTTCGGAGCAAGAGTGACACGGCCATGATTCAGATGGGGGATCCGTTGGCCGCCAAACGGGCCATGACCTATCTGGATCATCTCCGCGTTTTTGGACAGCAGATTAAGTTGCAGTAAGTTTGTCAAGTTGTCAAGAGTAAAGTATACATGCTGGAAACCGCGTGTATGGCCCGCTGGCTGTGTGCAGCACGCTCCGAACAGTTTGACAACTGAGATTGTATGTACATCTCACTCAGTTGTCTGTAGGCGAGAACAGTGGGGGGGGGCGATTAATGGCATAAAAATGCAGTAAAAATTATCTATTTTTAATTACTGCTATACCTGACTTTAACAGGGTTCAAAAACGAAGTTTTAGTATCAAAATAAACTATTCTGACGAATTCCAAACATTCTTGCGATTTGAGCCAAACATCCCGGCGAAAGATCAAAAATCTATGCATCCAATTTTGCTAGAAGCTAGGGTTGGGATTGCTGTTGCGCTTGAGCACGAATCTGAAATTGGTTTTTCGATTCAGATTTTTGTTAGCTCAGCATCACGTTATCTCTTATCGGCTAACGGAACAAGTAGGAGTTGTGAGGGCAGCGTAAGAGATTCAGACATTGAATGCTCCACTGACTGTGTGTGTCATTAGTCCTGGGCTGGGTTAGGTTTTTTCTATTTTTACACCAACATTTTAATGTAATGTTCATAGGTTCTGTGGGATCCATAACCACGGGATACTTAAACCATTTTTAGGCCAGGGAAGCAACCACGTGTTCATGGAGTAAATAATCCCAGTGAACTGCCGGACGGAAGTCCCTCCTTCAAGGACTATGTCAATGATCGTCGCAATCGATTTATGGATCCGGACGTGGCCATGCGGAATCGAATGGTGGCCCCGAAAGAGATCCTCTACTGGTTCAATGCCCCGCCCGACATGAGCATGGAAGACATCGAAGCTGTATGTATAAAGAGTCGTCTAAAATCTAATCAGTTGTCTAATAAAATGTGGCAATCATTGTGGATATAGTGAGGCGTTATGATGTCAGCTTTCCTAAACCGCCGCATTCTGTTTCAATATTGCATTTGCAAAATTTAGGCAGAAATGTTTACTTTTTGAACGTTTCTTCCCTCTGTTTTATCTCTTGTAAAGCTCAGCCGTTGCTTACTTTCTCATTAATTTTAGCTCTTTACTGATGCTGGTTGTGCGAAACCTGTCAAGATTCAGTTTTTCGGAAAAGGTAAAGGGTGCTTTCATGGAGACTCACAAGAAGTATGTTGGTTTTTATGTAGGAGGGGTCGCTAAAGATGTTCTTGTTTCAATGAACTGTAAGCTGGTTTGGTGGTTGTTAGCTTAACTCTGGTCAATATTTTCGGATAATTTGAGGGTTTCTGCGATACCTGTCTTTTTAGACAAAGAGGATAAGAAGGTTTTGGCTGGTCTGGCTGAATTCGAATCCACAGAGCTGGCATGCGAGGCCATGATGATACTGAATCATAAGAGAATTGTTCGAGAAGGTAAGCATCTCCTCAGGGTATATTTTGGTGATGTTTCTCTGTACGATCCGTGCCCAGTTTTTGCAAGATTAGACGATGGTGGGACTCGAATCCAACGGATTTGGACGGTTGTGCTTTGGATTGCAAACAGAAAGCTTTTCTGGCTTTTTCCTAGGCAAAAATGTTTGCAGAGGAGAACGAATTTTTTTAATAAATTCTTAGCAGCTGCTATTTCTGCTGCTGCGCTGAAAACTATTTTTGACCTAAAGTTAAGCTCAAAATTGTGAAAAGGCCTTAAAGTTTAGCAACACCGGAACATTTCTGGCATTTTTAGTGGGAGGGGGGTGGGGGCCCCCCCACTTTTCGAAAGCCCCCCACTTTCATCCTCCCCCACTTTTCGGCAAGCCCCCTCCCACTTTTTTGGGGGTCGCCCAAAAGTGTCGAAAAATTAGGTTTTTGAGGTCAAATTTTCAAAAATTTTCTCAATTTTTAGCTAATTTATGGACTTATAAGTTAATTTTAAGCTTAAAAACAGCGATTTTTTTGTGTTTTTACCTAAAAATGCTAATTTTTCGCTAAAACTTTTTGTATTTTATACCTTGGACTCGCCCCCCCCCCCACTTTTCGGAAGCCCCCCCCCACTCCCCCCTCCCTAGGGGGGGGGGGCGAAGCCCCCCCCCCTTCCTTTCAAAACCCTAAAAAATGCCAGCATTTTTGGAAATTACACTCAGACCCCTATCTTCCGAGCATTTTTCGGATCTGGGAGCGGCGTCCTCGCCCCCCCCCCTCTGTAGGAAAAATTTAGCTTATGATTCAGATGTTGTATAGAATTGTATTTTTCTTCACTAGTTTACTTTGCTTTGTCTTGGTTTGGTTTCAGGACACAAGATTCCATTCATCTTCAAGATCACCTTCATCTCCAGTCCAGAGGAATTGGCAGCGGCTGGCGAAGGTGGTGCCATGGGAATGGGCATGGGCATGGGAGGACCGCGTGGTCGTGGAATGATGATGATGATGCGAGGCCGGGGCGGACGCGGGGGTCGAGGCGGTGCCCCTGGGGCTCCTGGCGGTGCTATGGGTGGTGGTATGAATGGAATGGGTCCCATGGGAGGTGGGCCACGTGGCGGCGGTGCCAGAGGAGGTTTCGGTATCCGGGGAGGTCGAATCTCAAAACGGGGTGGTCCGGGCTTTGGTGGTGGACGTGGTCGGGGCGGTCAAAGAGTGTCCTAACTTTCTTTTTCTGACACTGACTTGACTAATTTGCTTTTGCTGATTTCTGTTGTCTTTGAGGATTAGGGTGGCCCATGTTGTAAATAATGTTTATGTTTATGTCCTGTTGTTGTTGTCTTTGTTGTTTTATCTTGATGGCGCGTAGAGTATGCTTTTTAAGTTTATTTCTTTCTTGGGTCTTTTCCTTACAAAAGCAAAAACTTAATTACAACAATACATCCCTGACATTTTTGGTAGCACTTCAATACTGAAAGGATTCCCTCTAAGCTATACTTTTAGAACTGATGGTTCTGTTGTTGTTGTATCATTGACTGAATGTTAATAGGTTTCATCGTCGCTCGTTTTTATGTCTGTAAAGCTTATTGTTGGCTATGAATGTGTCTTTGTTATGTTCGTCAAGATTAAATGCACCTGACCTGAATTGTATAGGGCTTTAGGGATAAGCTAGATAGTCGGTAGGTAGTAGAGATGAGATCAGGGCCGAGAAAGCCCGGCCCGGCCCGGCCCGACGGGCCGGGCCGGGCCGCGCAGACCTGGTTTCCAGTCAGGGCCGGGCCGGGCCTGAGGAAAAATTCGTAAGGGCCGGGCCGGGCCGCGCAGCTTCCAATGAAAAAAGCCCGGCCCGGCCCGGCCCTGTTCGGCCCTGCCAAGCCTTGACGTTTTTCACATTAATTTATTGCATACATACACTTTCGAATTCTAATATTTGTTTTTGCCTTCCTAAATTCAAAATTTCTTGCTTTCTTTGTATCAAGTGAGACTGCATGTACCAAATATAATTAAAGTTTGTGTACAGTTTTTGAAATTTTAGTTGATAAAGAGTGCCTCCGTGAATACATCAGCTTTCGAGTAACTGAAGTTTAAAATTCTATTTCACACAACAAACAAACAAACATTCAAACATGCAAAACATTTAACTATTTTGGTAAATCGACCTCAGGCTAATTTAGTACATGTATTAATTTCCTTAGCAATTTAGGATGCTGAAATATTCGTAATGCACTGTTTTTTGAGAGAACATCGACTTTGAATCTCGAGAATACGATAAAGCGGCAGAACACAAAATTCTAAGTGTCTCAAAACTTTATAGAAAATTTTTTTAAAAATCAGGGCCGGGCCGGGCCGCGCAGACCTAAACGGCGCTCCGGGCCAGGGCCTGAAATTTTTGACACAGGGCCGGGCCGGGCCGGACAGACCTAAAATTTGAACAGGGCCGGGCCGGGCCGAAAAAGTCTGCCCTGATCTCATCTCTAGTAGGTAGTGTCGTTAAGTTAACTACACAGCGCCCGGCAATTCCCCCCAGCCCTAACTTGATTTTTGACCAGTAACTTTGAAATTTTATATGAGTGCGTATTGGAGGGTGATGAATTCAAAAATTTTAAAAATTTAAAATTTTAAAAAATGAAGTTTAATTTATAGTTTGGTAGGGGGTAGGAACCAAAGGGAATCGAAAAATTTTTTGAAAACGTTTTGCTGAAAACTTGCATACAGGAGTTTTCAGGAGCGCTGAGCTCGAATCCGAAATGCGTTTTTCGATAATGCTTTTGGTTACATAGCTTAATATATATGAGCTAAAGTTGTAAACTTATCCTGAGCTAAAGAAAAGCTTCATCGAAAACGGATGGATTCGGGTGCAGCGCCACTGAAAACCCCTGTATGCAAGTTTTCAGCATTCCCTTTGGTCCCCCTTTACCAAACTAAAAATTAAATTTTTTGAATTCATCACCCTACTGTATGCACCCACACAATATTTTAAACTTATTGATCAAAAAGTCAAGTTAGGGCTTGGGCGAATTGCATGCATACATGAAATAAATAATAGTAACAGGCTGATCTTTGAAAATTTGACTGTCTATGGATGTCTGATCCTTTGAAATAGTGCGTGCCCTCGCAACACCACAGATTGTGTAAGCGAGCCGCAGGTCGGTTTTGTGCGGGCCGCAGATTTCGCTCAAGACCAACTTCCCCTTGGACAATTTTAACACCGCGAGTGCAATTCCCTAATGGACGACGGCCAATGTGCAGACGTAGAATCTTCATTTTCGAATATTTGAGCCTGCATTTTTGCGTGTACGCATTGAAATTTCAACAGTCTCATGACAATTTTAAACGCAATGACAGAACCTTTTTAACAAATTTTATAGTGTATTCGAAGAAAATAGTAGGTTACGTTGGAAGCATTTTTATTTTTTGTCCACTTCATTCTAGAAATAAATTCCGGAAAAGGAAACCTTGTTCCGTTAAAACGTATGGTAATAAATTTGAGGAGTCCCTGTTAGAGACTCGTAACTGTACAGCTGCTGGAAACGAAAGATTAATTCTTCAACAAGTGGTTTTGTTTTTGAGGCCATTTTTACAGGGACAAAAAATTACGATTACATTCGGCGAGGCTGCGTAAATCGGCCGGGATGTAAATCGACACCAGCCGGGATGTAAATCAACGACCAGAAGTTTATAATTTAGCGCTTAAAACGAACTCCAAATCGGCTGCGCTAAAAAGCAGTGCCTACGCCTAAACTACACCATGTTAAATTACCTAACTCACTGTTAATTTCATTTACTGTAGCTGGATTGCTAGAATACTGAATAGAATTTGTTCAATTCACAACAAATTTAATCAAAATACTCTCAGGCTCTCGAAGCTTGAGTTTAGCTTAGTCAAGATTTAGTTTCATACTGTACTCTCTTCTAGTGCTCTGACCGGTTCGAAAATTTCGAAAAAGTAGTGTTAAAAAGTATTAAAGATGTGAAAAATCTATATTGAAAATGATGAAAAGTGTAAAAAAAAGTAGTGCTAAAAAGTGTAAAAAACCTGTTCAAATGTCCAAAATTTTTGCTTTTCTAAACATCTTTCTATGCTTTTTCTACAATTAGATTACGTATTTTGGCGTTATAAACCTGTACTTTTTGCTAAAATTTGTTCATAACGAAGAGCGGTTTTATAATAACTGAAAAAGTTCCCAGCTGTTGGCAGAGGTATCAAAATGGCGTAGCTGATGTCTCTCTTTCTTTCGTTTTTGCTTTGCTTCCAGAATACAAAAATAAAAAGTACACTCATTCTAATATTCAGTGAAAACTCTAGAAAACCATAGCTAGTTTCCAGGTATCCATTGGAAAAAGAAAATCTTCGGCTATATTTTGATATAAAGGTGGCTTCGTAACTCTAAGCAAACAATTAGTAATAATGCTTTAAAGTCGATGACTCCAAAAGGAATCATCAGCTCAAAGTAAGTGGGTATCTCGCCAACATATATACAACAAAAAGTTAAACTCTTACTTGGTTGGAGAATAATACCGTAAAATGAGTTTCGGCAGACTCCCAGAAAACCACATTCAAAATCTAAGTAGACAAATTTTCAGAATTTGCAGACGGAAAATTTAAATTTAAGGGCTAGAGAAATTTTTAAAATTTGCAGGCTGAAAACTTAATTTCTGGTTACATGTGTCAAATCATCGCAGACAAAAATTACACTGGAACCGGTCCTGTTCCAAATACTACCGGTTCCGGTTCTAAAAGTCCTTCCGGTTCCGGTTCCGGTTCTGCCGGTTCCAGTGGAACCGATCCGAGCACTACTCTCTTCTTCATCATCTTCCTGCTCACACGTCAACAGTATTAGGACAAAAACTGGTTATGCGTCTTGGGCCAAGGGCCAAGGTTTGGAAACTGGAGCTGCATATTTACACAAACAAACTGTAAAAAAGCCTGCTTTTAGTCTGGGCTGTACTGTCATGCAGTGTGGTACACATACACCTACATTTTTCTAATACACCATCCGAAAAATCAATATCTATCAGTCATAATAGCTGCACTGCGAACTGCTCTAGGCTGTCGGGCCTACGGAATCACCGGCCGTCGATGGGTTCGGCCGGGCCCGCGGTCTCAGCAGCGATTAGCTTTAAATACGAGGTCTTTCTGTGAATAACCTGAAAATAGAACACAAAAACTGACAAGGATTATCTGGGGGGGGGGGGGAAGTCGTCCAGTGGTGAAGTTGATATCTTCAAATTCTGGTATATTCACAATGAATTTTATGTTGTATTCAACGTATTTATGCTCACGAAGGCCGCCAAAGCTTACATGGAAGGTGTTTGAATGGAGCTTTTGTTCTGTAGAACTGTCTGTGTCACAGACGCCAGCTCAGTTAGAATGTGAACAATTGACAGGAACGAGGCTCCGAAACAAATTCCCAGGAGACCACCCACGTTGGCAACGAAGGCGTGCCAGCTGTAGTTTTCAAATTCCTCCATGACATAGACGTCTCTGGAAAAGTGGATATAGACCAGCACTTCGGCAGACTTCAGAGGCAAAGTCTGATGGGCTACCCAGTTGACCATTTGTTTGCAGCGAGTGTAGTGACAGGTTCCGGCGCATTGCGAAAAGTTGCATTCCTTTGAATCGGCAAATTCTTGCAAGCGAAGCTTGAAACTACATCGATCATGCAAACTGACATTTGGATTGAACACTGAACATCCGTAGTAGCAGTTGAAGTACCATTCGTAGCAGTTCAGCTCGCAATGGTGATCACTTTGTATCAAATTTGAGGAAACACAGTTTTTTAAAAGAAACTTAAAGTCGGTACTAACTGAAATCGTATGGTACGCTCCGGTTTCACTACAGACTATAATTAGGTTATTGTGACCGACTGCAATTTCGTAGCAGTAGCTATGATCTTTGGGACATACAAGATCCATCTCGTTAAATGTCTGATTTATGGCAAACGTTAGACCGAATGAAGGAACTTGCGGCAGTTTATAGCAAATTTGATCTCCACATAATGCCAGGAATGGTTCACCAGTGGCATCAACTGAATTGTGGATATCAATTTCTGCACCAGCTGAACTAAGACTCATCATTAGCGTTCCGTATTCGGTTTTTTCGATAAATTCGGAAAATTCAACTGTCCAATTATCATCCATGGCAGAAATTGGGTTGTCAAATTTTATACCGTTTTGCAACTGATGCCACTGTAAATGGTGTAACAATCTGTCGAGCAGATAATCCTTTTCTGACTGAGTAAAGTTCAGTCTGTTGAACTTGTGCTTATTAAACCAACAGCTGGGGATGATGTAGACATCTGGAGGTTCAGACCTCGCCCGGACAGAGATGGATACAGACGTTGGTCTCAAGAAGAAGTCATGAATCTGCCTTTGTAGCTCATAAATCAAAAATCCAAATACTGCTAGAATCAACAGCAGCCAAAAAGTTTTTGCTACAACTGACGTTGAATTAGCCAAATGATAAATTCCGTGAACTGTTGTTCGCTTACTGAACTCTTTCATTTAACATGAAAACTGTGCAACAAAGCTGGAGGTATTGCGCCTAACAAAAACGTTCTCAAAACAAAACTTCATCCAGAAGTGCCAGTTTTTTTTGCCAAAACGTATCCAGTGTCACTATTGACACACAAATGAGATGGACAGAAAAACGTTAATTGAACCAGCCAAGTTGTCCTCCATTTTAGTGTCAGTGTCAAATTTATAGGTATGCTGTTATCGAAATACTGTTATTTATTTGATAAACAACCCCATCTCTTCCCCTTCGAGATAGCCGAGTGGTCTAAGGATAAGATCAAATTATCGACCATGTGGTCGGTGGTTTGAGCCCCTGCTACTACAAAGTATTTTCCTTTTTGTTCTGTCCATTTCTAACTGGTCAGTAAATCGGTATTACCACGGTGGGAAGGTAACAGGAGTCTGTATAGAAGGGCTGCTTCCCCCCTCCACAGTACAGTCAGTCATTATTCGAGGAGACACTCTTCGCGAGTCCAAAGATGGGCACCTACCAACAGTTATTAAGCAGGATGTTGGTTTGTTTGGACAGGAGATGCATTTATCTCGGCAAGAATGAAGACGACTATGCGATTTAGATTTCCTTCACCTTCACATCAGACAGAACAAACCTTCTACATGTATTGATCTGAAGCGATATTGATAACCGTGAGCAGGACTACTCTACAGTTTCTTTTTGACGATGACTCGTATCCTTTTGCTTGAAATATCGTTCCGATAAGACAATAATATCGGCTTAACGCTGAGATTGAATTGAACATTTATTACTGAGAGTCTCGTTTCCTCACTTGTATGTCGAAAGCATTCCCATTTCCCATTATAGTCGTGTGCACAGTTTGCATAGTGTGAAGTTTTTAAAAACTTCATCGAATTTGATAATTGACTCGACACATCAAGCGGATTGTACTTCTTTACAGGTTGTGTTAAATTCTAATTTAATTTTAGAGTTAGCTCAAACTAAACCGAGGATTACTTTGCCCCTATCCCACCCAACATGTTCTAGAACACAGGGCAACCTTTCGGTTTAGTTATTTCCTGACTCTTGGTATAAATCTCGCACTAGAGCGAGTAGCTAAATTGATGTTAATCCACTGGCGAATTATCTCTGAAGCTAATTAAGAGGTGTCCATTTATTGCTGATTTTTATCTCGCCTATAGGCGAGATAGCTGTTGGTCAGAATGAACTGTGCAGAAACGTATGCTTAAAATTCGACATATCCTTAGCACTGAGACTAGTTTCTTATTCTTATTACGTTTTTGCCAGGAGGGGGAAAGGTTTGAATTGCGAGATTTTACGTGTTCTTTTGCTATTTTGAGCTCAGTACAATTAGCTAAACTAAATAAATAGTACTAAACTTTTAAAGTTTAATGCAAACTTCTAGCAGGGCTCAGTAGAATGTTTTCAGAAACGCTATTCCCCCGCTGGTTGAACAGAAAGTTTTCTTGTGCACAACAATATGCAAATTAGGCTGTAAAGAATTCCGTCAGTTTTGAGAAGCTGTTTGAGACGGTGGATTTGTTCGATATAATGGTTCAGGCAGCACCACTAAATGTTAAACTTTCAGCTGAATTGTGGATAACGCTGAACATAGTTTTCAATTGCCTGGCGACATCTGTCGTCATTATACCTATCCAGCCAATCTTAATGTTATGGAACAATTTTATCTTTGACTATTACATATTCTTGCTATTACCAAGAGTACATAATGATAAGAGTATGCCACTAGGCAAGCTCTCTTACAAAGCAAAAACTATGCTCTGCTCGCTAACGGCCCACCCCCCCCCCCGCAAATCAGACCCTAGTGACCCCCCCGCAAATCAGTACCTAGTCGAAACGGGGGTATGTTTATGTGCTTAAGCTCGAAAACACAAGCAGTACGTGCGCGAATTTTGTACCTGCTTCGAGCTTTAGAACACAAACATAGCGCACAAAATTCTTTGAAGTGAAGGGTCTAATTTGCGGGGCGGGGGTGGGCCGTTAGCGAGCAGAGCATAGTTTTTGCTCTGATAACAGAGAGTGTGCCTAGTGGCACACTCCTATATTATGTACTCTTGCTATTACTGAGCTGTTTGCAAGTTACACAGGCTGCCATTGCAAGCTAATGAAGTTTCGTAGGCAAATCTGAATAGCTTGCGCTTTGTCTGCCTAGCTCAAACAATCGATTTCGTATTAGCAATTTATCAATTTTAAAAGTTTGTATGGAAGCACACTGGAACTGGATGACAAAATTTATAAGTTTAAAGCTTAAATTTTTTTGAGATTCTAAAGATTTTACTAAACAGTTGCGTAAGGGGCTATCTGGGGCACCAAACACGAATCTGAAATACCTTAATTTGTAATCTTTACATTAAGTAAACTTACATTGCAACTTCAGCTCTCACCGAGCTAACGAAATCCTGAATTTAAAATTAGATTTCAAATTTCTCCGCAGCAGCATCACAGAAAACCTCGATAAGTAAACTTTCAACAAAATAGGGACAACATTTTTATCACCTTAGTCTCACAGAAATGTTAAACATTTATTTTTTAAGTTTCTGAATGCGTTAGCCCATAGTATGCCCCTTCACAAAATTCTAGTTATTGTTTAGGTGTAAAGCGTAAATTATCCATTTCAAATAGTGGAAATATTAAATTTTAAGAGTTGCTATATTTAGAAAGAATTGTACATAGTTTCACGTGTTCCCAAAGCTTTCAAAACCATGAGTTATAAAAGTGGTGCCTTAGCTTAGCGAATTAACTGTAGCAAAATGTGGTACAGTCAAAAGATAACCAAACCAGCATCATTCCTGTAAATATATTTTCCATTAAATAAGACAGATTAATTAAGACGAAGTTTTCTGCAACGAGTTCATGCTCCTTTTAGGAGCCTACTTGTTTATTTTCGGTACGAATTTGATTTGATTTGGTACGAATACGAATTTCAAGAGACAGCAAACTGTTGTAGCAAAACTTCAAAGAATCAAAAAGTTTAAAGGCTAACTTAAAATTCTACCTCCAACATAACATAGTTTGCCATTCGTGAGACTTCTCTGGCACCTGAGAAAAATCCATCTGTTTTCATTTCCTATGTGTAGCACGATACGCAGATTTATTTCAGGTGAACTTACTCAATAACAATAAGACTTTCAACTTTAGTTCTAATAAATCGTTCAAAAAGGTGATGAAGGTTGAAAAAACCAAAAAATGGACCCCATTAACTAACAAGCCCTTAGAAAGGCAAAACATGCATTTTACTGAATTAAAACAGCTTGAGGGTACAATTTGTATACAAAGTATACAAAACATCAACATGCGATAAAGCAAGAAGATTACAAGAAAATCAGTTTCTTCACAACTGAACCAACAGAGTACACAAAAAACCAAATAAAAAATACAGAAACTGAGAAGATTACAAATTTCAATCATTGATATACAACAAAAACAAAGTAAACAGTTATGTTACATCAAACACACTTTCAAACAGCAAATATAGGGTGTACATCATTCATAAAATCAGTGTGGAGTGTAGTGTGTAGTAAAAAGGCATACTCGCATATTAGCAGCCTAAAAACGTTCGCCGACCGTCACCAGGCACCAGTAATAGCAGGATTTTCTAGAATCTTGAGTATCTTTCCACGAGTCAATTCTTTGGCTGGAATAAAGAAAATGGTTAACTTTATAAAAAAATTACATATATGTTCAACCTAGCAAGCAAAATATAAGCAAAAGAAAGGAGAATCGAAGGGAACAAAAATTATAAACAAAACCTCAGCATTGACCTGCATCTATGGGGATGTTAGCGTGCGAGTTAAGGGAGTAGAGTTAAAACATTTTAACTCGTTTAACACTGCAAGCGCGATAAAATGGACTATTTAACCCTGTGCACGAAAAGGATTGAGTTAATTTTAACTCGCTAAACTCGTTTAACTCGCTGTCCGAAAAGGCCCTAGTGGTTGATCCGTAGATCCTGCATAAAAACTATGCCGGTGACAAGAAGCCGTTTCCAAACTTGTATTACATAATTGCACAAAGAAAGAGTGGCCGTTTTTGGAGTTTGCCTTTAGAACAAAAGGCTCCTCACAAACAAAAGTGGGTACTACAGGCCTCATACTACCCAAAATCAAAAAAGTAGGAAAAAATGTAGGAATATTTTGTAAAAAAGTAGGAAAAAAATGTAGGAAAAAGTAGGAATAAAAGTAGGAATTTTCTGAAAAAAGTAGGAATTTTTGCAGATAAGTTTTGTGAGTTACGCACTCAAATATACGCAAACGAATGAAGGTATCGACATAAATTTTACTTTAATTTGAGGCCCCGGCATATCCAGGGTTTCGTGATGGCGGCTGCGGCTGCCAAGAGAAACTTTATCTACCGGGGAGGGGAGGAGGTCTGGGAGTGGAGCCGTCCAGAAGTTGAAACAATTTTTTGCAATTAGACCCATCTTCAAATCTTTATATATAATTCTTTACAACATCTATAGACAAAAATAGAAAATTTATACGAAAATGCTGACTCATTCCTAGCTATTTTTTGGCTTTTTCCATTTCTCCTTAACACTTGAATACCCGCCTTTCATTTGATACCATGTTTAGAGGTATCGAAATAAATTTTATCTTAGAACTATCTTATCTGAATGGAAAGTCAACTATTACTGGCCCTTGTGGTAGCAAATTTGGATACCTCTTGAGCATGGGTGTACCCAGTGGATGTCCGATTTATTTACCCCTCGGAGTATTTGGGGAAAAAGCAAAAACGGAGCTATTTTCAATGCATAAAACTAAAAATAGGAAAATTTTCTCGTCAGTGGAGTTTCCTATCACAGTTTTTCTAATTTTTCTCGCCTGCGACGCATTTTTAGCTCAAGCTTTCAACATTTTTGCGCCTGCGGCACCCTGCTGTTTTAAGTTTTGAAAATTTTTGCGCCTGTTATATAAATTTTTAAAGTTTTTAAAGTTTTCCCGCCTGCAGAGCATTTTGTGTCCGAATTCAATTTTAAGCATTTTTGCGCCTACAGTCAAGCGGGAAAAAAACCACTTTTCAGATTTTTGCCCAGAACTTTTTACTGGTTTGAGATATTGAAATACTGACTATACAGGCAGCTAGGCCTAGTCGTAAGCTTTCTTACGAGCTATAGAACAGCTATAAACTATAGAACCTCCAGGGTTCTATACCTTAACTAGGGTGCGTCGTTAGTGAGAAAAATTGTCCCAAACTGTCGGGGGAAAACCCATATGCGGGAAAACCCCACTCCGAAAATTTTTTAGAAAGTGGGACATTTTTAACCGTTCGAAATGAAAGAGCGGGTTGTTTTTATTTAGTATAACTTTCTTCTTCTTTCTTATTTAGTATAACTGCATCAAAATATTAGTTTGTGTTGAAAAATTGAGGTCATAGTGACTTTTGGAAATTTTGTATGCTTAACACATAAACATAGGCAAATTTTGGAAATGTAAACGGATATCCGGATATTTTGCTCAAATCGGATATTATCCGGATCTCCAGTGCCCATCACTAATATTTTGTCGTTGAGTTGTCCCAACATTCTCAAGCAATTGCCCCAAAAACGTGTGTGTAAAGCCGTTTTCTAATTGCTTGCACGAGTTGACAAAAATACGTGTTCAAAACAATCTGGTTGCGGTTGCAATTTTCAAAATATCTCATTTTTGTTGCTGGGCGTAGGTAGAGCTTTCACAGAGCAATCTTGTAGGTCATGGTGAGAGGATTCGAATGACTATACGTTTGTCCGTGTAGTCCGACCACAGTGTAGTGATTGTGAACTAATTTCTCCAAAACTCGAATTTTCACGGCGCGAGTTTTCTAAAATGCTTTCTAGGCTAAACATTGTAGCAAATTTGAACTGGGCTTTTTTACTGTGGGGGGAGACCCCCCCACTTTTTGGGTTCCCCCCCCACTCGACCCCTTCCCCCCCCCCCACTCGGCCCCACCCCCACTTTTTTGGGCTTCCCCCCACTCACTATAAGGTGCCCAGAAAATGCCAAATTTTAAGGATTTTTGGTCAAAATTTTCAAAAATTTTCCGGGTTCGCCGGAATTTTTTGGTCAAAAATCGTCTATTTTGGTACTCAAACTCAATTTTTGAGCACTTTTAAGCATAGTTATAGCAGTATATGTAGAAAACAGGCTATTTTAACAGCATTTTTAGCGATTTTAGATCACTTTAGATCCTCCACTTTTGGGTCCCCCTCCCACTTTTTTAGCCTAGAAAAAGCCCAGTTGAATGAATGCGTAATGAACGAGAAATGCGCTTTTAGGGGGCTACTTGGGTCAAAAACTCGACCCTCACCGATTTCGCTCAAATTATGCCCATTCATACTCCCTAGTGCCGTAAATGATTCATTGAAATTTGTGGCGATTCCGTCCAGGATTTGAAAATAGAAAAGCTTAGTCGTTCAAAATTTCCAATTCCTGTTGAAAATGGTCCAAAATCGGAACTTCAAATTTTTCGCTTCTAGCAACGATGATGACTATCCTGCAACGTATTCCCTGCAAACTAGATGTTCCATTCCTGACTCAAAGTAGACATTGACCGTTCCCACAAACAGGTGGAATCGTTGATACAAAAATGTGATTGCCTAGCACACCTTTACAAAAGTAGGCGTAGAAACATATAATAGCGCCGAAGGTGCGAAAATTTTTTGAAATCTAGTGATTTAAAGTAACGTTAAGGACATTTTGGAATTTTTTCTGATCAGTTCGTAAAAAAGTAGGAAAAAGTAGGAATTTTCAGCAAAAAGTAGGAAAAACGTAGGAATGAAGAAAAAGTAGGAAAAAAGTAGGAAAAGTAGGAAGAGTATGAGGCCTGGTACTATTTTAAGCTGAAAGCGTAATACAGTAAAGTAAAGGAAAAAAGCAGCTGTTGCTTTGCATTGTAAGCAAAACATGTTCGGTTGTTGCTTTCAAGTCAAATATGATAGATGCAGCATAATGTAACACGCATTGTAAGCAACACATGTCACATTGCCTGAAATTTCTCAGGACCTTTTCATAAAATGATTAAACGGATTAACTTAAAAGTTTAATCGTTTTATGAATACGCCCATGGATTAAACGGATTAAAGTTTAATCCGTGACTTAAACGGACTAGTTTAATCCGTCGATCAAAAACCTTTTCATAAAATACCAACGGATTAAACTTTAATCCGTGACGTATTCACAAAATCGTGACGGATTAAAAACTTGGCGGATTAAACTTTAATCCACAGCCTTCTCATAAAATGATTAAGTTTAATCCGTTTAATCCGTCACTTAAAAAACAGTTCAAAAGCACTGAAGTTTTAATCCTTGTTATTTGCGGGGATTAAACATCAATTATAGTACCGATTACTTTGAGACATAGACTTAAAACTTTCACTGCTCATTCATTACTTGGAGTTCAGCAATTATCGTTATATCAAGATGTAGCTTAACTTTTTTCCTTTTTAATGGCTACGATGAAATTATTTTGGTTGTCCAGAATCTTCTTTGCTAATTATGGATCAAGTGCAATCAAATGTAGCTTAACATTTTGCCTTTTTAATGGCTACGATGAAACTATTTTGGTTGTCCAGAATTTTCTTTGCTAATTATGGAACGAGTGCAACTTTTCAAATTTTTGCCGACTGAAGTAATGTTTTGGTGGGACATCGGTTTCATCACTCGATACTTCTGTCAAATGGCTGGGGATCATTCTTAGTTTACAACGAAATCACTCTTCGTTCTAAAAATTCAGATATTAAAATGTTTGTGTAACCCGAATACTAACTGTCTACCTTTCTCATCTTTCTTACGCATCAATTTTAGCTGGAAAGGTGCAAAATAAAGCTGCAGCTACTAAAAAGTACTCGTAGGTGGTTGTTTCCTCCTGTGCTGTGTTTTTAAATGGCGTAACTTGTTGCTCAATATTCAGAGTAGGAAAGGGATTAGTTTGAGGCTTATATGTTATTCTACTACCATCTCAAACTACAAACTACTTACTTTTCTGGCTAACTACGTAGTTCAGTAAGGTGGTGGTATCCTTTTGTGTAAATTGACCTTACAGGCTCCAATTCCTTGTGGAAATGGATGAAACTTTTCTAATATGTATAATATTTTGGTGCTCTTTAAGATTCTGGGACCATTCACGGACTTTTAGATTAAAACATAGTAGTTGCCATTATTTTCATAGTAAGTGGCTCTAAAGAGAACAAGAAAATGAACATTTTTACTTTTACAACCTTTCAGCTATGTATATATAGCGGTTAAGTAGTATAGCCAAACAATTTTGGATGGTCAGAAAATGGTCATTTTCGAGGAAATCAGTTTTTTCAAAATTACTCCACATCTTACGGACAATTTTGGTTTATTTATGCTCAATCGATACATAGTCTAATTGCACATTTTGTCAATGCCCATAAGCTGTAGTTCGTTGCTTGTATAAGCTAAGAAAGGGGTTTGGCCAAAAAATGATTTGGCGAAACCGCCATAATTTTGTTTTGAACATGACTTCTCGCCAACTACCACCCATGGATTCGCATGATGTTTGACAATGTGAAAAGTCGCACTAATGCGAAGGTTGATTTTGGTTTGAGCTTGAGTCTCCAGTTTGCGAGAAACCTCAATGCGAATTTGCGAAATGTCGTGTCACAGGACATTTATCATTTCTGGGGCATTAAGACTTGTTGAGTCAAATCCTAAAAGACGCCCCTAGGTTTTGTGGGTCGAAAACAACCGACAGGGTCTGGCCCATTAATGACTGACTTGGTTTGAGCTAAAACGCCTCCAGTTGCGAGAAAACTCAATAAAAAATTGCGAAATGTCGTGCCACGGGTCAGCAAATTTTCTGGGGAATTAAGACCTGCTGAGTCAAATCCTAAGGATAGTCCCAGGCGCACATGTACTTTATAATAAGGGCGCAAAAAGAAATTTTGGTCGATTCTACAGCTTTGAAAAATCCATGTTCAAAGATTGATGGCCTATATTCAGCCGGTATGTCAAAAATTTTTGCTAATTTAGCTGGTTTCGTAACCTTTATCAATTTTTGAAAATCGAATTCTCAAAACTGTGGAATTAACCAAAATTTAGTTTTATGCCTTGATATATGTATGAAGGACATATGGGTCAAGAGAAATTTTTTATTTAATCCTTAACAGAATCTTAATGCTACAGAAAATCCGTCAAATGTGCAGTATATAACACAAAATTTGGCAACTTCGGATTGAGGTCACTCGCAACTGGAGATATCTTGGCTCTACCCAAAAATGTCCCTCCGCAACAGTGCGAATACATCCTGCCAAAAATCACGCGAATCCGACTGGTAGTTTTTGAGAAATCGATGTTCAAAACAAAATAATCGCAGTTTGCTAAAATGGTTTTTCGGTCAAATGTCTAGCTTAAAACAACGAACTCCAGCTACTAGGTATCTATTGATAAAATATACAATTAGATGTGCATATATCGGTTGAGCATAAAGCCTTAATTGTCCGTTAAGATAAGCAGTAAATTTTAGATAAACTGATTTCCCTTGTAAGGTGAAATTTGAAACCTAGCAAGTGTGAGGTGATTAATACAGCAAATTAATGCTGGTTCGTTGGTAGACAATTCTCTAGGTTAGCCAATCGCCAGACATTCGTTCTCTATTCATATTAGGTTCTCAACCTTGAGGCTTGAAGCGTCATCCTAGCTTAGACTGTTCGGCCCATATCAAGATAGAAGTCACTTTTTGATGCGTTCTGATCTACTATATACTTGATTTTCTTGAAGCTTTTATTTTCATAGGGGTTCTTGGGGTTCTGGGCCAACTGTTCTGAGGCAATACACAATATAATTGTCCAAAGTTTTATGACTTTTAAAGGGTTTAACTGTTAAAATGTGAAAATTGAAGCAATGGCGTTTTTAGACAAAATTTGTAGGTTCTAAAAACCTAGAGAAAGACAACAGCCGAAAGAAAGTTCTCTTACTGGAGAGTGCACGCAGCGTTAGACGCCTAGAAGCCATTTTTGTACATTTATGTACTGACAATTCCAGGGGAACCACACGCTTTGGAATTTTTGGAATCACGTTTTAGAATTCTGTTTTACCTGCTCGCAGGATGGTTGACTTTCAGAAGTTATGAATTTAAAGATTCGGCTAAATTCATTACTCAACGAAATTTAATCAAAACATGTAGATGTATAACTGCTTTATGCACTTAACATGGTTGGAAAACTCCCAAGCTGAATCTTAATTGCACCGAAAGCTTTTAAAAACAAGACTTTTAGCGTAACTTTTACACTTTACAATAATTATAACAATATGTCGGAGTCACCACTGAATGGTTAAACAAAATATATAGAAACTGAGAAAATTGAGAAATTCCATGGGGTTGTTTTGAGAAGTTCCGTGGGGACTGCAAAATATATTATATGTGAAATTCAGCAAAATTGGAGATGGCCAAAAATCAGCCAAAAAGCAACCATTCTTGTACGTGCTTTTAGGGGATTACATTACAATGTTGTTTTAGTGTAAAATTAATCTATATAGCATTGTGCTAATAATATCATTAGTAGCTATGTATTGTTACTAGTCTAATGAACAGTTAATTCTCAAGCAAGCACGTCAAAACAGTAAACCTGAAAATGATCATTGTAAAAATGTTACAAAGTTTAATGGTATTATTGTAGATGTTACCTATAGATTGAAGTAGGACTTTGTCACTCACTAACTGAAATAATATGCTTAGAATTTATAATTGTAGAATCAGTCAGCGAAATTAGTAATGAAATATAGATACTCTTTGAAATGTGTTAGCTTCATTTGTGTTCATAAAATCAGGATTAAACTGGCGGATTAAATCGATTAACTTAAACGGATTAACTTAAACGGATTAAAAGTGTATTCATAAAATACGGATTAAACTACTTAAACGACTTAATTTAATCCGCGTAAGTTAATCCGTTTAAGTCGTGGCTCAGTTTAATCCGTTTAAAGGGGGGGGGTCCATTTTTGGTCAACTTTTCGACCATCTCCGATTTCGCTCATTTTCACATATGGGATATCTTTGAGTGGGATATTTTAACGAGTTTTAAAAATAAACTCGTATCTCTTACCGTTGTTGAGTAATTTCACCTCAAAGTTGAGGTCCGCATGTGTTAAACATAGGAAACAGAAAAAAGTGGTGATTTTATTCTTGCGCCAAAAAAATCTCTCGACGAACAGTTGTAATCCTGCATAATTTTGTATTTATAATGTAGCTATAATCATAAACTACGGTACGCTGGAAGTAGAATTTTGATGTAGGCCCCTAAAATTTTTAAAAATTTTTTTATTTATCGAAAACAGTGGAAAATCGTCAAAATGCAACGTTTCTTGCAGCTGAAAAGTTGGGTCTTCGGAAAGAATTGCAAATTGCTCTAATTCAGAGGCCTAAATAAAAATTCTAAATCCAGGGTTCCGTAGTACTTGAATTGGCGGTTCCATTGATACCAATGGTTCCATTGTATGTTTTTCCAGTTTCGAGATCTTTTTGGCGCAAAAATGGGCATTTTTAGCAGTTTTCAAAATTTCGGTTTTGTTTTGAAAATTTGGCTAAATTCCGACAACAGTAAGGTCCTAATCTGTCTATTTTGTATTCCAACTTGTGTATTCATGTCTCTGGATCTATTTGAAGCATGGATTATGCTGATAGCTAAGCCCAGTACTTCTCAGCGTGCCAAACGGTACCCTCGAACCCCGAATTTCTCAAAACAGCGATTTTTAAAATTTTTCAAAATACGGCATATTATACATCAATCGAAAGCTTTCATCGCGGGGATGAATTTTTCTCATAAAACTATGGGTCGGAAATGCTTCTATTTTAAGTTAACCTGGGCTTATTCTACTGGGGGGGCTGGGGGGGCCCCATAAACACCCTTCCCTCCCCAAAAATCGCCCCCCCCCCAAAAAAAAGTGGGTGCCCCTTTTGGTACCAACTTTTGCCCTGAAGAAATCGCTCAGAAGGCCAAATTTTCAAAAATTTTCCGGCTTCGTCGGAGATTTTTAGTCGATTTTTGCCTATTTAAGCACTAAATCCGCTTATTTTTGGCGATTGCTATAAAAATAGCGCAATTTTTTACCATGTTTTTAGAAAAATTTTGAAAAATTTTCGCCCCCCCCCCAAAAAATGACTCGCCCCCCGAGGGACCCCCCCAAAGAGCCCCCCCCAAGAAAAAATCCCTAGAATAAGCCCAGTTAACCGCTGTTAAATGTTTCACCACATCAGGAGGAACAAGGGCCTTATTTCTCCGAGAAATTTTTTAGAGAAGCTTCTGATCAAGCCCATCCGGCTGGAAACTGTACGAAAATGTTTTTCTTAATAGTTTTTAATGGTGTGTAACAAAATAAGCTACAAAGGTAGAGTTGATTTGCGAAAATTTGCCTCAGTTGGCTGCAACAACCTTGTGCTCGCTCATATTCAAATAGCACACAGTTGATGGCTCGTAACTTACGGAGAACTGAACGAAACAACTCAAAATTTAAACTTGATATGCACGACATACAGTGGCTAACTTATGTGTGAAAATGAGCGAAATCCGTCGCCTAAAAATGTTTCATGATGGACCCCCCCTTAAGTAGTTTAATCCGTGATTTTATGAATACGCGTTTTTAATCCATTTAATCTAAGTTAATCCGTTTAAGTTAATCCATTTAATCATTTTATGAAAAGGCCCTTAATTTAACCAGAAAATTCTGTATGGCTACAGAGTAGGCCTGTGAGCCACATACCTTCGTCAGCACCCAATTGATAAGCCAAATTCTGAAGGCCTCTGATGTGTTCCATAAACTGATCAGGATTCAAAGTGCTTAATTCTGAAAAAACAAAACTACAACCAAGCAATTTATTTTTTCCATCACTTAACTTCACTACAAAAGAAAGCTTATGAGAGCTTCACGTTTTCCATGTGACATTGTCACGCAACATAACGGCCTTTATCCATTGCAGTTCCACCAATTTTGGCGTACAAAAGTTAGAAAAGTGAACTACACAGCAAACAGCACTAAAAGCAATTCTGACCTACATGATTTTCGTGACGTCGTTTCAACTTCGATATTAGATGATTGGCTTTTTCTTGCCAAGGCATACACAGACCAAACGTACGAGCTCTCGTGGCAAGAAAAGGCCAATAATCTACATATAGCACTGAAGACTATTAAAGGTGTTGACATGAAGCAACAAACCGTTTAGGAGTTTCAGATCCTCGCTGTCCAATTCCACAGTCAGTTTACTCTGCGGACTTTCAGCAGAAGAGGCAGGCTAAAATAAAAACTAGAGTAGAAGTAGCATATAGAAACAACAATATAATTATATGAGAACGAATAAATCTGATGCTGGTGTTGTCGCGGCTTTTCATTTTTTTGGAGTTTAGTCACCACTTCAATGGTAAGGCTGGACTATTGGAAATGGTGGGTTTGGTTTGGATCTTGACAGTCCAGTTTTGTCTCCAGGTTCTTGAAAAATTAAAATTCAGCGAACTGTCCAATACTTTACACTTTTCGCAGCTTTGGCTTTCTTGAAAAATTGCAAACATCAACCTGCCTTGGCTTATACGGGGTATGTACACAGTCTCAATTGCTTAGTTTCGCCTTTGGCGGCGCAGCTTGGCCTTAGTGGTAGTCAGCTGGTGCAGTCAGTTGTTTGTACTGCCGCTACTACAGGGTTAGCTTTGCTAAGGTGACCTCTGCTTCTCGTAATGTCACTCCTTCGGGTCCCAGTACTGAGAATTGTACCATTTCCCCTCCGGGTCCCGTCCGCAAAATCCTGGCATCTTTCTGCTGCGAGCCGCTGTTCCAGGAGTCATTAATGGTCGGCACCCGAATCCATTATGGTTAAAAATGGGGAAGGGACTCTGTGGTCCCGTCTGAGCGAAATTACCCCTTCTGTCCCTTTGCTCAGGGTATCACCGGGCCTTATAAGGACAGTTTTCCCAGTGGTTCCAGTATGGTTAAAATGGGGGAGGGACTCTGTGGTCCCGTCTGGGTGAAATTACCCTTCTGTCCCTTTGGTTCAGGGTATTACCGGGCCTTATAAGGACAGTTTTCCCAGTGGTTGAACGGTGATACTATCTGCGTTGCCTTGTATCTCCTTTTATATATATATATATATATGCCCGGATCCCGGGATGTGGCTGCGCTGCTGCTCATGCAATTTACCTTGACATATTTTACTACAAGAGAACTGTCCAAGGAAGTCATCAGTGGTTGGAACTTGTATTGGATTTTGGTAAAAATGGGGAGGGTCTCTGTGGACCCGTCTGGGTGCAATTACCCTTCTGTCCTTTGGTTCAGGGTATTACCGGGCCTTATATGGACAGTTTTCCCAGTGGGTGAATGGCTCGCTGTTTGCCCTGAATCTTCTTGCGTCCTTGGGGTACCTGCCGTGTAGCTGCAGCTGCTGCTATTGCTGGTTACGTCTGGTTGAAGACAGCGGGATTCTCGGGTATCTGTGGATCTATGACATTATATACAACGGAGCCGGACGAACGCACAGCCACCAATTTTTACTGATCAGCCATGGCTGTCTTCAACTTGATTGCAGTCCGACCCTTTAGACTTGGACCAGTTATACTTGGACCATAAACATAAAATGAAAAGTTGCAAAGGATTCTGCTATTTTAATGACATACATACAACATTCCAATAATTTTAGTGGCCTACAAGGCAAAATAGATAAAATCCATGACAAAACCGGAAAATGCTTGCAAACTTGACTTTGTGATCGATTATTAAAGTCAGTAAGAACAAGAACAAGGCATAGGAATTAAGACATACCTACACTAAACCAGTGGGTAGATTAATTTAGTTCATTATAGCTTTCGCAAGATGGCCATAAAAGAAAATTCGTGGAGTCGCAAAATTAGCAGGTAACAAGAAATACTAAGAGAGTATATTAGAGTTTCTGTAGATTTTGACTTACACTAAAGGAAGATAGGGCAAAGTCGGACAGAACTCCAGGAACTGAAAATAGCAACAAACACAGTAGCAATAACATGAAAATGAGAAAATGAAATAATAAAATAGCCTAATGAAATAAAATATTGTCACTACAGCGCAGTCGTTCGTAATCAGAAAAATTCGGACCTTAGCTGGGATTCGAACCGACCACCTCTGGCTTACGTACATCACCAACGCTCGACCTACAATCGAAACATGAATGCCACAACTGAGCCTATCTAAAGTTTGAATCTGGGTTTATTATACTGGAGGGTGTTTGGGGGGTCCTCCCGATAAACGACCTTCCCCCAAAAAGAAGTGGGTGCCCCTTTTGGTACCAACCTTTGCACTGAAAAAATCGCTCAGGAGGCCAAATTTTCAAAAAGTTTCCGGCTTTGCAGGAGACTTTTACTCGATTTTTGCCTATTTTAGAACTAAATCCGCTTAAAGTTCCACTCAAAGTTCCTAAAACTCGACCAAATGAGCTGAAATTTGGTGTGGGTATACTTTCGACCACACTGAGTTAAAATATCGAAAAAATTTTCGATTTCGCGAAATTCGATTTTTTTCGATTTCTATCCCCATTTTTGTCTTCGATTTTGCTGAAAAGTTGTAGGGGTTTTCTGGGCCGCAGAACACGAATCTTAAGTCCGTTTTTCGATTCAGCTTTTCGTTAGCTCAGCATAAGCTTACAACTTAAGCTTACAACTTTAGCTTATATCAAGCTAACGAAAAGCTGAATCAAAAAACGGACTACTTTTCAGCTACAACAACTTTTACTACTACTACTACTACTACTACAACTTTTCAGCAAAATCGAAGACAAAAAATTTTTCGGTTACCCTTGGTCCCCCCCCCCCTTAGAAATCGAAATAAATCGAATTTCGCGAAATCGAAAAATTTTGCGATATTTGAACTCAGCGTGGTCGAAAACATACCCACACCAAATTTCAGCTCATTTTAAGAACTTTGAGTGGTGGAGGCGGGTAATCTGGAAAAGATCCCAATTTTTAACGTTTTTGAAAAATTTTGAAAAATCCCCCAGATGACTCGTTGACTCGATTATAAACTCGAATTACTACGACTACGCACAAAGCTAATTCTCAAGTTAGTTGAAACTTTAAATTTCTAAACCATGGCGGACGACTACCAACATTACATTCTTCTATCGTGAGGACTTGGCTAAATGGTTAAGGCGTTGACTACTAAACCGATTATTAGTATATAGTTCCAATCCCCGCTAACATTCTGGTATCTGAGAAACAGATGAGAAACTAAATGAGTTACTCTAGTGCTAGCCTGCTAATCTTGAACTACTGCGTTTACTTGAACCTACTTACTCTGTTCCGGCCAAAGATCAGGGGAGGCCCTTCCCTCCAGCTGTTCATAGCTCAACAGACAGTTCCTGGAGGACTCCTCATTCTCCATTTCCAAAACTAATCTTACTGAAACCAATCAAATCAGAAATACTGAAAGTGAGAGACAACAGGTCCACAAGTCAGCCGCTGTATACGTACTTGCTACTGTAAAAAGGTTTAAGTTGCAAAGTTAGGGTCTGAAACAGCTAGGCCGTGTCTGGTCTTTTCCTACAGGGAGGGAGGGTGGATGCCCTGCCCCGAGAAATCGGTTGTCTTGTATTGATTACCCCCCCCCATAACTTAGTCGAAAACACACCCATGCCAAACTTTAGCTCATTTGGACACGTTTTAAGGATTTTGAGTAGTGGGGGATTATCGAGACAAGACCCGAAATCAGCTCCCCTCCTCAGAATTTCAAAACAATTTCGGAAGATTTTTTGAAAATGTTGACCAAAAATCCTTAAAATTTGGCATTTTCTGGGCACCTTATAGTGAGAGGGGGAAGCCCAAAAAAAGGAAAGATGGGGCCGAGTGGGGGGGGCGCCCACCCGCCCGCCCCCCCCCCCACAAAAGTAAACCCAGTGTTTAAAATATTTCAAATTTTAAATTTTAATTTTAATTTAAAATAAAAATACTATTTTTGCTGCTGAGCTACAACTTATGCAATTTCTAGCCCAATTTTTGAGCTTAGACTAGCTACTAAAAAGCTCTAAAAATCCGGCGAAGACGGAAAATTTTAACAAATTTACCCTCAAAAACTTATTTTCCGAGCACTGTTTGGGTGCTGGGGGTAGACCCGAATCCTGGGTGGGGGGGCGATTTTGGTGGGGACAGAGTTCGGGTCTTGTCTCGATAACGCCTCACAACTCAAAATTCTTAAAACCTGACCAAATAAATTAAAATTTGGTATGGGTATGTTTTCGACTACGCTGAGCTCAAACGTCGCAAAAGTTTTGGATTTCGAGAAGAGAAATTAGATTTTTTTCGATTTCTAAGGGGGAACCCGAAAATTTTTTCTCCGATTTTGCTGAAAAGTTGTATATAGGGGTTTTCACGGTCGCAGAACACGAATCTGAAGTCTGTTTTGGATTCTGCTTTTCGTTAGCTCAGTAGCAGCTAAAGATTTAAGCTCAGATATAAGCTAGTACTGAGCTTACGAAAAAAGGACTTCAGTCAGATTCTTGTTCTACGACCATGAAAACTCCTCTATACAACTTTTCAGCAAAATCGAAGACAAAAAATTTTTCGGTTTTCCTTGCCCCCCTCCTATCCGACCATAAGAAATGTATACCTTAGAATCTTAGCAAGTTAGAAAAATCAGGGTAACCTATCATCGATAATAATAAGCTACGGATTGAGTCAGGATGACCAAGTCAGTCGAGTCAGATCTTACAGTTCGCACGTCACAAAGCGTTCTCACGTCTAGACAACCCAGCTGTGGCTCACTCTAGGCCAAAATTTATGGGGGGGGGGGGTCGAAGAAGTCCCCCCTCCATGGGTGGAGGGCTCACCGAACATGGGGGCAATTTTTAGCAAATGCTTTGCAAAGTTTTAGGTATTTTTGTGTAAACTAAAGAACCACGAACAAAAGAAAGATTAATGTGGACTAGTATTAATAAATTTTCTCAGTTCTTCTGTATGAGAAGAATTAAAGATCCGAAGACCAATTTTATTGCAAAAACAAAAATTTCTTCAATCTTCACGAAATCCTGGATCCGCCAGTGATGTGGACTAGTATTAATAAAATTAAGCCAGTAAATTAAAATTGCTAAAAAATTAAGCAAAGTAAAAACTGCTAAAAATTGCTAAAAAATAATTTTGTTTTTTATGCTAAAATAGCGAAATTAAAAACCTGGTTTTAGTGTGGCCTGTGTAGTCAGAGTACACGTACACTAGGGATGCACAGGACCCTGGCCCCGGCTCCGGCCCCGGCCCCGGTGGTCAGGCACGGGTGGTTTTGTAAATTTTTGACATTTTTTGACCAAAATTTTGAAATTTCGAAAGCCAAAAAGTGTTGCAAATCGTGTTTTCCCACCGATTAGAATGAAAACAACGATAGTAACGTTTGTATATCAGAAAGATACAAGATAATAGACGAAAGAAAGAAAGTTGTCACTACAGCACCACAGACCCGAAAAATTCGGGCCTGAGGTGGGGATCGAACCCACAACTTTCGGTTAACTAGACCGACGCTCTACCGATTGAACCACCCAGGCACAATCGAACCAAGCTTAAGTTTGAATTCGTTCCCAAACTGTAGAGACACGTTTTTGAATAGGCATACAGCCCTGCCAAAGACCCTGTATATCAGAAACTATTGCAAAATTTGAATTATAAGAAAATTTTTGAAAATTTTCGATGCGGACCCCCAATTTTCAGGCCTCGGCCCCGGTACTGGGGCAAAGGTGGCCCCGGCCGGGGCCACGATTAGGTCCCAGCCCCGGCCCCGGCCCCGGTAGTGGCGGCCCCGGTGCATCTCTAACGTACATTTACAATTTTCTCATACAGACTACCTCGACCTCGACGAGGGGTCTACCCCCTCAAAAAATCCAAACTTTTAAGGGGTCTGCCCCGAAATTAGTAAAAATTGCTAATTTTTAACGTTTCTGACCTAAACATAGTAAAAAATAAAAATTTTTAGCGATTTTTAAGAAATTTTTTAAAAAATCACTAAAATTTGCTAAAAAATGAGACCAATTTTCAGTGAAGATCCCTGAGAGGATCTACCCGTTTTGTCGGTCTGGGGGGCTTTGAACCCCCCATTCCCCACACGTTATCCTATGGTCACAATAACTGCATAGCAAACTGCTCCTGGCCGGTAGGGTTCTGCCAGGCCAGCTGGCGATCGTCCGGCCGGCACCGGCCTCCAACACTAACCGGCACCTCATGTCCTGTATGTAGCAGTACGGATATATCCAGGAATACCATCAATTCATGAAACAGGTCCGTGTTTGTTCAGGATTCAATTTTTACATTTGAGCACTCAGGAAACGAAAGCAGACTGCATTCTGAACTAAAGCTCTGTTTATGCAGAATAAGATTCTGACGTCACCCCAGTCCTCAATTGCCCTGGCAAACTTTGTAATACAAGCAACTATAATCAAACCCAATGAAAGTCTACTTTCTAAATTTTACAAGCACCAAACTATAACACGAGTCGATTGTAAATCTTTATTCAGTGAAAAATAAACATATATAGTTCACCTAACACATTCTAACAAATGGCGCCTAGTGATATTGCATAACAACAATACCAGATAATTACGTACATAGACTTAGGGTTGTGCCGTTAAGAAATTTCTCGGGCCGGGCTCGGGCTCGGGCCAACCAACCTCCTCGGGCCGGGCTTGGGGCCGGGCTGGCCCGGCCCGAAGCCCGAGGCCCGCTTCACGGCCCGAGCCCGAAGCCCGATTCACGGCCCGAGCGGCCCGAACGGCCCGAGTGCGGCCCGAGCAGCCCAAGTGGCCCAAATATAGCCCGACAGGTGCGGAGAGGCCCAAAAATGGGTCAAATCACATCCAGTTTGCCGAGCAGATTTTATTACCTATTACGCATCGGTAAACACAAAATGAAATTTCATGGTTCGATTAGCTGTAGCTTCAGTGCAACATTAGCTATTATATATTAGAAGCTTTTCATTTCATAATCTTCAGATAATGCTCTGAGCATTAATTTGTGACCAGTGACCACACACTGGAGCTATAAAGCTTATGTATCTTGTAGATTGTAAGTAAGATTAAGATTAAGTATTGAATTATCCAAAAAAGAAATGAAAATAAATTACTCGCACAGCTTATATTTAGCAGATTTAAACACATAATTGACCACTGACTAAAAAGTAGGAAGTTGGCGAAGCTTTACTTGTAGCTTCCTTGTACCAAACCAGGGTTTGTCTGCCGCCGTAGCAGAGTACCAAAATAGTTACTTCTGAATCATACAAATGTTGTTTGAAGACAATTTGCCGCTAATCCATAACTTTTTGCAGAATGCAGGTAGAGAAAACCTGTATAAAGTTTAGCATTTCGCAATCTGCTTGTTAATAGCATTTGGATAGTAGAATTATGTTCTAAACTTGTGTATTTATATATATATATATTGCTTCGAATGTATCAATTCTGATATGTATGTATGTATGCGTGTAAAGCACCGAAGAAGACAACAGTGTGTGAACAAAGGAAGCCACGCCACAAGTCACAACGAAAAAATCAATATTTTTCAGCAATGACAAACTACTCAAATAGCCCGGAAAGCCCGATAGGCCCGAGCGGCCCGAATGGCCCGAGCGGCCCGAGCGGCCCAAGTGGCCCGAGTGGCCCGAGTCGGGCCGGGCTCAACAGAGAACTCGGGCCGGGCTCGGGCCGGGCCGTCTCATTAAAAACTCGGGCCGGGCCGGTATCGGCCCGGCCCGAGCCCGAGCCCGGCCCGAGCCCGAAGCCCGCTTCACGGCCCTGGCACAACCCTACATAGACTAGCAAAAACATTGCATAAAACACAACTGCACATCACTCAGCAACACTAGCCGGCTTTTGTACTGAATGCAAAATTTGTGGGAGAATAAATACTAAAATCTCTTCTAGAACAGCCTGAAAGTGTAAATTCCTTTCTTTTTAAAATATTAAAATGTGACTAGAATTTGACATAAAACTTATTACGATGGTGCTGTGCACCGGCCCTCTCCTCCTCCGCCAGCCAGCCGAGATGCAGGCCGGTTCAGTGACAGTGTTTGCGATCTATCGCCTCTAAACCGGCTACCATCCGCCTTGAAAACTATCAAACATATTTTTTCTTTTTCTTTTGGAAGAGCCGGCGAAAACTGGCACCGGTCGACCCACGAAAAATGGGGCCGGCGAACAACACTATTACAACACGTAAACATAAACAGACAACAAAATAAAACAAAACAGTCTCAAACAGAACTAATTTTTTACAATTTCCATTTTACAGCTATCAAAAAACTGCCTAAACCACTATCTTTTCTAGGCTGAAAACTGATACTTCGCACAGACATCATCCAGCAACGGTTTACAGTGAACCTTTGCCTTCAGCTTAGCACACAGTAGAAAAGCACCGGACAGTTTTCGATGAATTGAATAGGTTTCGGGAGGCGGGGGACTGAGCCGATGTCGCAGCATGACAGGAATTAGGTTTTGAATTCGTTCAGTGGTTCGTTGATTGCCGAAATCAAAGGGCGCCTGGTCCGGATCGGGCCCCGGGCCGGCCGTCGAGCCGAAGGCCTCGCCCAGGATTAGCACGGCATCCACATGAGCTCTGATCATGAGGCGATCCTCGTAGCCAGTCAGAAAGCCCAGTTTCAGCGACAGTTGGACGATGGCGTCTTCATCTCGCTGAGCAGCGGCCAGAATGACACGGAGATAGTCGTCGATGAAGGACTTACTGTAGTCGCGAGTAGCACCTAAAATAGGCACAAGTAAAAAGATACGAGTAAAAAGCAATGAAGTATAACAAGGAAAGCAAACATAGCAAAAAATAAGTAAAAAGACATACATAATCCATGAAAACAACAGTAAAGAAATATTACAAAATTAACTACAGTAATACTGTTTATAAGCCGAGCTGTCGTACGTAGTCGATGGAGTAGTCAATAAATGGGGAAAACAAAACAAACTATCTAAGAAATGAAATTAAGACAAATCTTGTAAAGATATTTAAGTGCAAACTAATAGAGTTCTTTCATTACTGGGAAAACTGACCAAAATCCAGCAAAATGATTCTGGCATTTCGAGGATCATAGAAAAAATTGGACCAGTTGGGATCTGACTGCATGAATCTCCATTCAAAGAGTTCCCGGAGACAAAGTCCAATCAGTTTCGTTCCAACCCAATCTCTCACCTCGCTGTCCAATTCAGCACACTTATCCAATGGGATTCCTACAAAAATTAAGAAATTAAAATTTGAAAGACGAAAAACGAAAAATTTGTACGATCAATAATCCAGGCGAATTGCAAAATGTTGCAATTAAGGCCTTTTGGAGCAACAAGTTAAATGAGTTAAAAGTTGGCACAAATTAATTCAGCTCACAGAGATAAAAAAGTTGAACAACTCATTTAAATTTGACCATACACTTAAATGGGTTAAAGTTTTTTAAAGACCACTGAGCCTCATAATGTTCAATTCGCTTCGCAATTCAATTCGGATGCGCGTGCTGTCGTCCCTGTCTAGGAAGGACTGGGGACTGACCAAAGAGGATCTCAGGACCGTCTACGTCACTTTCGTCCGGTCTGCCCTTGAATACTGCGCGGGCGTGTGGGGCCTCAATGCAGCCTCCACCCACACCTGCACGGCAGAAAAGATCCAGAACAGGGCGTGTCGACTGATCACTGGTTGTCACAGTGCGTCCCCTCTTGAGGCCCTGCAAATAGAAGCAGGGATAATGCCACTCAAACTCCGGATACAGTTTCTGGCAGCGAAATCGTATGAAAAGAACCAGCGCCAGCCAGAAAACAGCCACCAGTTCCGGACAATCCAACCGCCGGCCGGCCGCCAACGAACTCTCAAATCCCAGGCGATCCGGGGCGCCGGCAACCTCTGAACTCACGGGACTAAATGGACTCCCAAGAGAACCTCTGTGCAGACTTCCCCCCATGCCTCCCTGTGGACAATCAGCACATCTCCTTATACCGATGACTCGCTCCGCTCCACATGCCCTAAGGACGCGCCCCCAATGGAGAAGAAGAAAGCTGCACATGAATACTTGACCAGGTTACCACCGGCAGACTATACCCTATGGACAGTTGGTTTTGCTCCTGGAGGGACAGAAAGAGGCGAAAGTGGTGTCGATGTCATGGAATCAGTTACTGGCCGACGGAGGCACCTCGCCTATCCAGCTGGATCCTTCTGCTCCAGCTACCGGGCAGAAGTTCTTGCCATTAGGCAGGGCCTACATTGGCTCCAATCCAACGCCCGCTGGTCCTCCACCAAAACCGTTCGAATCTGCACTGACTCTCTGTCTACGGTGCAGCGGTTTGCTTCTGGTCCTAGAACTATGTGCATGCGAACCGAATCTGACATTTCGCCCTTCCTCAACGGGCTGTCGTCATTTGGGATCAAATTCTCTATGGTCTGGGTGCCCAGCCACTGTGGCATATATTGCAATGAGCGGGCTGACCATCTAGCCCGCAACGGTGCCCGGATGCGGCAGGAAGCGGTTCCTGTTGACTACGACACAGCTGTGGCTGTTACCAGGAGGAAAACTATCTCGGAGTGGTATTCAGGTCTTTCCCATGCACGCTGCAAATCCATCTACCGGGATAAGGGCCCAGTTCCGGCTAAATCAGAAGCTGGTCTCCTGAAATCGGGACGAACTATGCTATCCCAACTGCGATCTGGGAAGTGTCTGCTGCTGGCGCAGTACCCACACCAGGTTAATCCCATCCTCTACCCCCCCCTCTGCCCAGACTGTCTCCAGGATGAGGAAACTTTGGAACATCTTCTCCTGGAGTGCCCTGCTAAAGATAATCCCCGGAGACTCCACCTTGACTGCAGCAATGGATTGGCTGTCCTTTGGGAATCCCCAAGGAGAGTTGTGGACTTTCTAAGGGGTACCGGACGTCTCTAGTCCGGATATATGGATTCGCTTCGCCAGGCCACACTGATGATGATGATGATGATGATGTTCAATTCGAATTGTTCGAATCATCCACCAGTTATGGCGGCCGTCCACGTCCAAACTATACTCAAAAATAGAAGTTTTCCGTTTAAACCTGAATCCATGCCAACGCTTCACGATGGCGCGCAGATAAAGAAAGTTATATCAACAAAGAAAAAATGAAAGATGGGATCATTTACGAAGCCGGTAGAACCACAATTTTTATTCGAGCTAACCATGATTTGACCCGGCGCTAAGCTAAGCTAAGGAATTATTATAATCCGGAATAAATTAACCTTCTCTTCGTACAACCAAGAGTCTAAAGGACTCAGGTCTTCCTTATAGAATAAGCTTGCGAGATGCAAGTATTAAGACAGAAGTCTGTATCACTATTAAGACAAGTATCACTATTAAGCATGAGTTTACATGGGTTTGAACTAAAACGCATCTGATTGGCTATTGCTACCTCATGTCAAAATTACAAAGCGTACCCTCTCCGAGATCTCATGACTTACCTTCCACATATTCTGTGGTCAAAATTTGCTTCGTCGTAAAGTCGTCAATAACACTAGGAATATAGAAATCTTCGTCGTCAGCCAGCAAATTCTGAAATACAAGACTGATAAATAGTTAAAATTTGAGCAATAACAGCATTTTTCGCAGAAAATATTCTATTGTATAATCTTGTTACGGTTCCGATTAAAAAAGTGACAGTTCAGCTATCTTTGCTATAAAACAGCAACTAGCTAAAACGTTGAACCGGTAGCGGTTAATGTCAAAATTTATGGTTCTCTTTCGGTGGGCGAACCTCCTCCTCCCCGCCTCCATCAGACATGCTCCAGAAAAGGAACAAAAATTAATCGTCTTATGCATTAAAAGAAAACATTGATGAGGGGGCAAATAAAAAGATTACTGACAGCTTTGATGCAATTGAACTTTGTGGAGGCAAACTCCAAGTAACTTTAGTGTTATGGAGGCAAGTGCCAGTGCCACAGGCGTAGTCTTTTCGGAAATATTATTAACCGTTGCTACTACTAGGCATTGCAAATTTTCCTTTCTCCCCGATTTCGGGGAGGGGGCTCGCCCTCCCCCCCCCCTATGTGCCAAGGAGGCAAATGTTCCCTAAGCAAATATATACACTCCTAATAAAACGCATAGCTGCTGCGCCCACCATAATAAAGACCAGTGTATATATATAGCGCGGCGGGAAATAAAAACCTAAATCTTCGAATTTTGGCTGTAACTTTTTTATTAAGCGACAAATCGAAAATCTGACGATAACTACCACGAGGCCTTGCGAAGAGCTTCAAAATGAGCCATAAAACATCTCTCTAGCACTTACGGTTGGTGAGAAATTTTCGACCAAACCGATGGAAAAACCCATGGGCGGGAAGAAAACCCAGCCGAATTTTTTGCTGGAAGCATGCCAGAACAGTTTTGACTATACCACGTCATTTTTAGTACATCTGCATCAAAAAATATTTTGGCCACCTGGACCACACATAGAAGATTGAACCCAGGTAAAATCTGTACCAAATCGATCAGGAGGCTCTATTGAGCTAAGAAATGCATGAATTTTTCCTCAGCTGCTAATGGTTAGAAAAAATTCATTTTGAAATTTGGGTTTTTTCCCGCCGAGTCTAGGTCACCCCCAGGTCGCACAACAGGCACTAGAGCCAAATTGCACACACCATCGTGAAGTTCGAGACATACCCTCAGTGAAACTGTAATCCGTTTTGGGCTAGGTCTTTCCAGTAGTTCAGGGTGACCCCCCAAACTTGACCATGTCTGACCCCCATATTGGGACCAAAATTTCCAAAATTTTCGAAGTCCCAAAAAATTTGCTGAGAGGCAGCGGGAGCTACAATAATACACCCTCGAGGGTAGTTTTTAAGATAGGCTATTAAAATCGGATCTAGCTCATATGGGTGACTCACACTGGCGTTGGGTATTTTCCCGCATATCGGACTAGGTTTTTTCCCGCCGCGCTATACCTTAAATCTTTTTGATGAGGCAGCCTCCCGGAGATAGTCACACTCTTCCTGCAGCTCAACTCTGGCATGTTGAGCAAACACTTCCGCAAACAGGCCCTTGGGCAGGATTTGACCGAAGTTCAGCACCGTCATAAGATTGTCAATATCTGAGCTAATGCTCTGAGCAACTCCTAGAGCAAATAAAATTGCCCAGTCAAAACAAATGGAAAACAACAGAATAAGGATAAAGATAAAGCAAACAGCATAGAATATTAATTTGGACTACAAACTATTGAGGATGAGCACAAACGTATATGCCAAAGCCAAATGATAACAAGAGGAAACGAAAGAATGACGGTACGTTTGATACATTAATAAAATTTCAAATTTCAAAAAAACAAATTACGAGGATGAAAACCAAGAGTACATTATGATAAAAGTGTGCAACTAGGCCCAACTTTGTTTTTTCCTCCGAATCTTTTGCGGTCCATGGAGCAGTAAATTTTTTGCGTAATTTGGAAGAAATAACGCCACACCTGTTTAGTCTAGTAAAAACAATTTTTGCGTCATTTTATACTTAATTTTAACGTTTAAAAGCATTAGTATGCTCAATTTTTTAAATTTTTTTAAGAAAGTCTTTTGTAGTGCAAAACTTTTCAAGAAATTATTACAACGTTGTTTCTCCAAAACTAAAAAGTTTGGTGTGTTTTCCGAGAAAAATCGGTTGGTCAGGTCAGAGGTGCAGGTTTTGCAGAGCTGAAGACATTAGCTGTACAATTTTTCATTATGTTTGGTATCATTTGTATGATTTCTGGCACTGATGGGCTGTTTTATCTCCGAACCTTGATGTTCGAAACAATTTAACAGGGCAAGTTGTTAGACGTTGGCATTACTGAAATGCAAAACATAGCTGATATATATACAAGTAACAAAAATGCTCCGCACAAAGGAGGATAATATGTGTGTGATGGCCTGTGTCTATCCTTAAAATTGAGAAAATAAAGACCCAGTTCTATGACAAAAGTTGCTCAGCTCACTTAGGGCTTTCATTTGATACCAAATTTGACCATTTTTGAAAAATTTTATTTTGGACCCAAAATCGTCTAAGTCCCCACCCCACCCCACCACAGCACTCTACAGCCACTTTGAGCATGCAGTTCTATGACAAAAGTTGCTCAGCTCGCTTAGGGCTTTCATTTGGTACCAAATTTGACCACTTTTGAAAACTTTCATTTTTGACCGAAAATCGCCTAAGTCCCCACCCCACCCCACCACAGCACTCTACAGCCACTTTGAGCATGCAGTTCTATGACAAAAGTTGCTCAGCTCGCTTAGGGCTTTCATTTGGTACCAAATTTAACCACTTTTGAAAAATTTTATTTTCGACCACTTGATCCCCCACCCGACTGACCCTTCAAACGGCAAAGTGGAACCAGCCCAGCAAAATAGGTACGTCGGACGGCAAAACGGATACCGGGAATGAGCTGGGCACACCAGAAAACCCCTATAAACAAAGTTTTGAGAGGCCAGGTAGAGCCTACTATGGACCTCCAGGAAGCGGTTTCCGACTTGACCCTCCCGACGGCAAAGTGGAACCAGCCCAGCAAGATGGGTGGGTCTGAAGGTAAAACTGACTGCGGGAATCGATTCTCCGTGCCAGAAAACCATTGTATGGAAGATTTGAGCGTTCAAAGTTAAATAGATAGCGAGAAATTTCGATTTTTCATTTTTCGAATTTTCGCCATCTTTGACGGGCCACTGTGGTCGCTAGGGAAGTGATAGAGAAACGCAACCTGGACCGTTAGTTAGTTCAATATATGTAATTTCTGAATATAAAAAGAAATCAGCTCCAGCTTGTAACGTTCGACCTGAGCGACGACCACAAAAATGGTCACTTTTCGCTATGAGCCGACTTTGCGGCGCCACTGCGGCGCTGTGGCGCAGTTGCGGCGCAAAAAAAGTTGTGATTCTTAAATTCTTTAGAGGGTACTACTAGACCCCATAGCCCTTTAGGTTGGCCCACCGCTGCAGATCACGTGAAAGCGGCGAACATTATGTACAATACAACCATCAAATAGGAGAAACCGGAAAAAAAACATCGCCGCCATAACCGGTCCGGGGCGCAACTTTTTTAACGGTAAGTGATACGGGGCTGAAACTTCACAGACATACTAAACTCGATGTGCTCTACAATTTGCGCATGAAATCTGCGCAGGATCTGCGCAGGATTTTGCGCAGCTTCTGCGCAGCTTATTTTACACTGTCTCCAGCCACTTTTCACACATATTATAGGGGTCGCTGCCGCGACTCCTATGATAAACGAGTGACCAGTAGCGTAGGTACAAAAACTTTTCAGGGGGATTCTGGCTTACTTCTAGGCCAAAATTTATGGGGGGGGGGTCAAAGAAGCCCCCCCATCGATGGGGGGACTCACCGAAAATGGGGGGCATATTTTTTGACAAATGTTTAGGTTTTTTTGTGTAAGAAACGGCTAAAAATCGCTAAAAATAACTAATTATAGGTGTTTTTTAAGCTAAAATAGTGAAAACATTCGTTAAAAATCTGGCGACGCCGAAAAATTTTTTGAAAATTTAGGGTAAAAATGGTAAAAGTTGGCAATTTTTGGGGTCATGGAGGGGAGGTCGGAATTTTTGGGGGGCTCCTCGAATGGGGGGGAACCTTCCTAATGGGGGGCCCACCAGTGTTTTTTTGCTCAAAAAAGTGCGCAATGACACACTTTTTTTCTGAAATGAGCAAAAAATTTTGGACTTGTGCGCACGCGTGCGCACCTTTTCTAGCGACACGGAGAGAAAACTAGTTGCTCAAAGTGCTCAGAAAAATTGCTCCCGGCTCTCTATTTCACAAAAATCTCCAATTTTTCCTGGGGCTCCGCCCCCAGACCCCCGTCCTTATTTGCCTACTATTAGTTTATCGCTAAGTTGGACTTAACTTTCAGTAAACATGCTAGCATTAATATACAAGCACCCATAGCCTAACATACGTATGATTTAATCTAGCTTGTATATGCAACTCGCATTGCACATTCAAGTTATGAAATATAAAACTGACTGCCAAATTTTAATTTTAGCTCGGCAATTTTTGGAGAAGTTTATAAAACTTTAAAAGAAGGTTCCATGACAGCTAGGTTTATGTTATTATCCGTGTTTTCTCTACCCACCGACAGTTCAAAAAGCATTCAAAAATATACCTAGATGTTCTGGGCTGAGCCCTGAAAATTACTAAGTGAGTCAGATGTCGGAGCCTTGAATCATTTTCTGAAAACACCGTAATTTTCGATTAAATTTCAAACTAGCGTGTATTTTTCCTGCTGCGCCTCGGCGCAGCAGGTCAACTATAATCGGTTTTTAAGCACTTTTACACGTTTGCAGTGATATTTATGGTCTTCTGTATAAAATGCACATGTTAATGCAGTCTCCAAAGGCATGTTGACATTATGCAAAATAGGTTTCAAGCAACAGGCAACATTAGCATTGTTGTGTGCAATTCAGTGCATGCATGCACATGTTACAATATACAGTAGCAGTACTAAAGTCCAGTGCACTTGCTATTTTAGCAGACGATTTGTTTCATTTTGAATTTTAGTCGGTCATATAAAATAATTTTTTCAGTTTCTGTCGGTAGAGAAAAATAGTATATTATCAGTTTCAGCTTAGTTTCAGTAGAGTTTCAGTTTCAGTTTTGTTCGATTAAAAAATGTGCAACTTATAACCTTTAGAGTAAACAAAGGACTTTCTGATGACTGTTCAGCCTCCCCTTGCAGAATTTTATCAAAATACTTACAAGACGAAGGAAAGCATGTGAAAGACAGAAAAAGAAAATTTAGTTGTAAATATTGGTTATTTCAGACTAAGAGCCTTGCTATAAAGAAAATTTAGTTGTAAATATTGGTTATTTCAGACTAAGAGCCTTGCTATACGCATTTCGCATTTTGTTAGCAATTTAGTACAACAGGGTCAAACATACAATTAAGCATCAAGTATCAAAAAATAATCAAACCAAAGTAACATCCTATGTTAGCTAGCTTCTATCCCTCTAGTTGCCATTTCTGAAAAATCACTCGTCAGACCGGAAGTCTTCCTCGCAGCAGGTCTATTGTGGCCGAATTGTAACAATTTTCAAATTCGGTGGAACTCTGCCCTGCCGCTACCAAGATTCCTTTTGCATACAACTATTGCTTGTTGTTTTTATAAAAAGCAGTGAGGATTCTTAGCTTGCAAACAACTTGCAAAGTAAATTTACTTCTACATCAATAAAACTTGATACAAATTTACTTTTATATCAATAAAACTTGAAGGTTATCTATCATACGTAACGTAGGTGAATGGCTGCTATTTTTTTAAAGTCTTTTGTTTCTGCGCCCCAGACCCGGGCCCCGTTGCATAAAACACTGATTACTGATTAATCAGTAATCAGTAATCAGAAATCAGTAAATTCCGTTGCATAAAATTTACTGATTACCATCAGTAATCAGTAATTTGTAATCAGTGAATTATCAGTGAAATTATCAGCGAACTATCAGTAAGCGTTGCATATAGCACTTTACTGATTACTGTTTAGGGATAATTTATCAGTAAATTGCCATCAGTGTTCGTTCACTGATTATTTACGTTATCACAACGATTTTTACCGAATCAATTCATTTTATTGCTTGTAATGTAACCTTATCTTGCTCACAAGAATGAGCTGTATTCACTGATATAAAAATCTTCAAAGTCCCTTGACTACAGCCTGACTTGAAGCCGTTTAAAATATGATGCCTTAGTTTTACAAATTAACTGATTTTAGGCCCCACCAAAATTGTTTACTTGAGGATTCAATCTTTACCTTACCATATCCATTATTAAATGAACATTATTAATTATTTATAATTCCTGTTTAAAAATTCACCTTGTACTATCTATGATGAATCCCCATAATTCTCATGTGTATGAACTTCACAAGATTTTATGTTATTGGCATAGAAATACTGATTATATTTACTGATGGTTTATCAGTAAATCAGTATTCAGCCATCAGTAGTTTTATGCAACGGAAAAAATGTTACTGATCACTGATGGCACTGATTACTGATGGTTCTGATAACTGATTACTGATTGTTTTATGCAACGGGGCCCCGTCGTTGTAAAGTTAGGTGATTTTGCAAATTTATTCAGCCATTAAGTTCTGGTATCTTACACTCAGCAGCTCTGAACATTGTAGAAAGGTCATACAATTACTAATAAATGCAAAACAGGAATTTTATGCTAAATTTTAGCATATTTTCTGCTATGCGCACTTTTTTAACAAATTGCGCAAAAATTTTGGGGCAGTGCGCAGAACAGCGCAAAAGTGTCTGAGCAAAAAAACACTGGGCCCCACCCCCAGCCCCCCCCCAGTAGAAGTAAGCCAAAGTTTGACCAAAGACTTTGGGGGAGTGAAATTTTCTGTTTCTGCACTACAATTGCATGCACACTCCGTACGTATAACTGTAAGTTGACGTATTAACATTTCTTTTCTGAGGTTTACGCGTCAGATTGTTTAAACCGGAAAAGAGGTCCACCAACAGACAAAGCGGGGGGTTTGGGGGCAGAGCCCCCCAGAAGTTGAGACAATTTTTCAATTTTATCATTAGAACGCCATGGGAACATTTAATTCTTTACGCTGTATGTTTCATACATGTGCAAGGTCTCTCTTCGCGGGGTGTAGCGGAAATTATTTTGCGCGGTCACCCTTCGTACAGAGGGGGGGGGGCGTGGAGAAGCGACTAAGGAGGTAGAATTGCAGCGATCGCGAAGGAAAAATTTATGCAGCCCAGTCTTGAATAATTTCCCAGTCGTTATTGCTCACTTCGTAATGTGTTTGCTAAGCCTTTTATACAACTAGCACATTGTTATAGAAATGAAATAGGGCTCAATTTTCTTCAAATTCTGGTTTCCTTGAATAATTCATGCGGAATCGAGCAACTTTGACTTTCTGAGCCCCGCTCGCTTCGCTCAAGCTGCGCGGTTCCACTGATTTTGCTTGCGTACTGCGCGCCCGCCCCAGAAATCAGGGTGTACCTGGTACACCCTCAGTACACCCCTTCCGCATGTATGGTATGTTTATCAGATTTAATACAAAATTTTGTCATTTTTAGCTGCTATTTTCTACTTCTACTGTCTCGTTCGAAAAATCAGACTAAGAAACCCCCATCAAGAACAGGGTATTCGGAGCTTATGTCAATGTTTTAAGGAGATGGTGCTTCGAATAAATGCAGGAATACTTTCAAAGCAATTATACAAGTCTACCTAATAGATTGTAGTATGCTAACTGTACGTAGTGGTGTGTTGTGGTATTATAAAAATAATATTTAGATAGATATATAACTCAATTGCCGAAGGCGCGAAAATTTTTTAATAAAGCAGAAAATGCATTAATTTCTGTACAATCTGTGCATGTTTATGATAAAATTAAACGGCCGCCCCCGCGCGGAAGTAAAATATTTCTTTTGTCCAACTTTTTCCAGGGGGGCAAATTTATTTCGGGGAGGGCGGCCGCCCCCCCGTATCTACGCTAGTGTGAGTGACGATGCTTTAGCATCATCAATAACAATTAACATTTAATAATGTGAATTATATTTAGAGTACATAAAGCGAAGGTATACAGCGGGGAGTCTGGGGACGGCAGCCCCCCCCCCTAAGGTAAAAGCAAGAGTACATAATACTAAGAGTATGCCACTAGGCATACTCTATGTTATCAGAGCAAAAACTATGCTCTGCACGCTAACGGCCCACCCCCCCCCCGCAAATCAGACCCTAGTGACCCCCCCCGCAAATCAGTACCTGGTCGAAACGGGGGTACGCTCACTCGCTCTATGTTTATGTGCTTAAGCTCCAAAACACAAGCAGTGTGTTAGCGAATTTTGTGCCTGCTTGGAGCTTTAGAACACAATCATAGCGCACAAAATTCTTTGAAGTGATGGGTCTAATTTGCGGGGGGGGGTCAGCCGTTAGCGTGCAGAGCATAGTTTTTGCTCTGATAACATAGAGTATGCCTAGTGGCATACTCTTAGTATTATGTACTCTTGGTAAAAGCTAGGAGAGTTTTAAAGACTTTGGCTCCAGATTGAGTTTTTCCAAGCATATTTTGGCTCAAAATTTCTGTGTACTGTGGCGCAACGGCCCAAAATTTTTTTCGTAGTTTAGAAAAAACTGCGAAATTTCGCAGTTAGTGGCGCAAAACAAAAACCCTTATCAGAGCAAAAAATGCTCTGTTCGCTAATGTCTGGCCCGCCAGCAAATCAGTACCTGGATTAGTACCAGTACCTCGAAACACACGCAGTGCGTGCGCGAGTTTGTGTCCGCTTTGAGTCTTAAAACACAAACATAGCGTGAGAATTTCTTTGAAGTGATGGGTTTAATTAGTGGGGGAGAGTCAGCCGTTAGCGAACAGATCATAGTTTTTTGTCTGATAACATAGAGTGTCTAGTGGCATACACTTATCACAATGTACTCTTGATGAAACAAGCAAGAGAAGTTACAAGTCAATCCCGCCTCCGTCTCAAATATTTATCTATATAATCATATTTATGGCTGTTTTGCCAAAGTCCGAACAACAGCGTCCAGTTTTAGTTTATTTTCTGCTAAGCTTTCATAAAAATAGAAATCCTCATTCTCCCTGTCAAATGATACGTAACCGGCTTTTGCTGGACGGGGTGGGGTGTCCACTCGGCAAATGATTCAACCCATTCGAGAAAACCCCGCACAAATTCCGACCTCTCCCTGTAATTAAATAATTGCCAATTTTACAATTTTACCCACCAAAGATTTTTTCGCCTTCGCCGCGTTTTTACCCAAATGGTTTCTAACTTAGCTATAAAACTGTCTAAAATTAGTCATTTTAAACGATTTTTGGCAGTTTTTACGCACACAAAAACGTAAAAATTTACAAACATTTTTTCCAAAAATATACGCTTCATTTTCGATAAAAACTTTATGACGTCACCCCCTAAAACTCGCCCAAAAATAAGCCAGGGTGTCTGTCTGTATATATATGAGCCAGAGGACTGTGGCAACTTCAGCACCCCTTTATTCTAACCTGGATACTGTATTTTCATGGCTACAGTGGTGCCGTCATGGAGTGTAGCCTTGTGAACCTGGCCTATACTGGCAGCTGCGAAGGGACGCTCCTCAAAGGAACCCAGTCGGTCTGACCAATCATCGCCCAGCTCTTCACGTAACACTTTCTTAACCTACAATACAAAACAGATTAGCCGTGACTGCAAGCACACTGAATACAAACGTTTAACGCATCTTCGAAAAGCTGCCTGAATGAAAGGCAGTGACAGCCTAAAAATTCAGTAATTCCAACTAGTACTTCAACTTCATTAAGTAAAATGTGAACACTTAACTACATAGTAGTCAGATTTGTACATCAAGTAAATGAAGCAAACGACGGATCCGGATAGGTTGCAAGATCACTAGATAATCTGGCCTTTTTTAGTGGGGGGGGGGGGCGGGGACGCCCTGGTCCCTCCACTCGACCCCACCACCACTTTTTTGGGCTTCCCCCCATCACTATAAGGTGCCTAGAAAATGCCAAATTTTAAGGATTTTCGGTCAAATTTTTCCAAAAAATTTCCGGCTACAATTTTTTGGTCAAAAATCGTCTATTTTGGTATTCAAACTCAATTTTTGATCACTTTTTAGCATAGTTATAGCAGTATATGTATTAGCAGTATAGTATATGTAGAAAACAGGCTATTTTTACTGCATTTTTGCCAATTTTAGACCACTGTGGATTCCCCCCTCCACTTTTTTCGCCTAGAAAAAGCTTAGGATAATCATACAAAAAAGTGAGCTTGAGCTCACACCTGCATTTGTCATATAAATAACAGGTCACAGGTGAGTGACCGCTGCCGGATGGCGTTTGTTTCCTTTCATTTCACCGCAGTCACTTATGACAAACCTACACTTCTTTGCCTCAGAGGCATATCTTAGTGACTATTTTCACTGTACATTTCTACCATAACACAAACCTGTTTAGCGGGCATAAAATCGGCACTGTATCGAACTCGGTCAAAGATCTGCTGAATCTGGGGATGAATCATACTGTTATCCTGAATGCTGAGCATCTGACCCAGTTTCAGGGCAGCCCCGCGAACCCGGCACAGCGTGTTGACAATTCGTTCCGCATTCGCTTCCGTTAGGAAAACATTGGATCCAATCGATTCACCGACCGTTGCAGAGGGTCGGGTGCCAACGGCCCGGCCCAGGAATTCCCCGGCCGCGCCCAGGCCAAGTCCCAGACCCAGGGAGCCAAAGTTGGCCAGTCGTGCCAACCGGGAGGCCGGAACGGCACGTTCTCGGGACCGGTCGCTTAGCGACGGGTTGGTAAACCAATTAGCTGAGGAGGTAAGCTTAGGTGGAGGCTTTTTCTTGGGCTTTCCGATGGGAGGCGGTTTGACAGAAGAACCCGCCGGTTTGGAAGAGGATACTGGATTAGGGGGACTACCGGAGGTAGAGGGGGCAGGCTGCGGGGGGCTGGATTTGACGGTGTAAGAAGAATTAGTTGATCCGACCAGAGACGGATCTTTGCCATGGACAGCTGTAACGAAACGAGAGCTGTAAGCAAACAAAATCGAACCAGCATACTACCTATACTTAGCTTTAAAACATTAGAATTTAATACATTTAAATTATTAGCCAGCTAATTAATAGCTCAATAAATCCAATCGTAGTAGACAGTGAACTAAGACTGATGATAGACAACAGCCAGTTGCACCAAATACAACTAACTTGCGACTAAACTACTAAACTAACTGACCCTAGCTACCCTATTTTAGTCAGACAAGAACAAAAAGTGCTCCTTCGTCGCATGTAAAATACATATGAGTCTTCGTAGGCAGGTTGTATATAAGCAAAAACTAGCCTGTAAAATACATATGAGTTCCGTAGGGAGTTTGTAAATTAAGGAAAACAAGTTGCAACCGCAAAACATATGAGCCTGTCCTACAACGAGGCTCATAT